>LPNX010204802.1:156250-258768 GCA_001517045.1 Pseudotsuga menziesii | reverse complement strand
AACCTGTTGAACACTTTGATCTTTTCTGTGAATAATTGTATTTAATAGTCTGTGACATATACCAGCTGTATATACATAAATTGTATTGTGATTTTATTCGTGAAAACTGTACAAACCTATGATACTAGCCTCAAGTCTTATTTTTGTCTGTATTTTGGTTTGATTTTATTTTGATTTGGTCTTTACCAGACTTAAAGATTTCCTTAAGCTTGGATCCCGTAGTCTAGGTCCAACTTTAGGGATTTTATTTTGATTTGGTCTTTACCAGACTTAAAGATTTCCTTAAGCTTGGATCCCGTAGTCTAGGTCCAACTTTAGGGATAACATAACGTTCATTATCAGTTACGATAAGTTACGATATGTTTTAATTATTGTTTATATTGAGGTGTTTTGGAGGATCGGTCTCCTAAGGAGAATCAATTCCAGTCCCTTGCTTAACATTTATACATTTTAATAGAATTTATTGTTTTATATTGATACGATTTGGTGAATCAAAGAGAGCGATTTCCTAAGGAGAACCGATTCTAGTGACTCCAATTTCATATAAATATTTCTATTTGATGAGGGGGGAGGTGCGATATCTCTATATAGATATGATTCGATCCATCTCAATTATATGATACCTCCCATTGATTGAACAAAGGGTGGCTTCTTTGAAAGGAGATCCAAATCCAAATCGTGTGTATATATATATATCATCTCAATTATATGATACCTCCCATTGATTGAACAAAGGGTGGCTTTCTTGAAAGGAGATCCAAACCCGAATCGTGTGTATATATATCATCTCAATTATATGATACCTCCCATTGATTGAACAAAGGGTGTTTTCCTTGAAAGGAGATCCAAACCCCGATCGTGTGTGTGTATATATATATATATATACCTTGATTTCCTTTATGTTAAAAGTGATATGTGGCAAAAGGAAGAAGCAATACTATTCAGTTTAGCTTGTATGTGTGTGTATCTTGATTGTTTTCCATTGAATGCATTATGTGGTAAAAAGAAGAGAAGTTTCACTAACCTTAGTTATGTGTGTGTGTGTTATTTAGAGAGGTTTGAATGGGAGGGAAGTAAACATCTATAGAGAAATGAACTCGTTATATTTTTGTCACTTTATATCTCTATGTTGAAGAGATGGTCAACCTCCTTCGATGAAATTTGAGCCCAATTTTTTTCTAGTTCTTGATATATATTGATTTGTTAAGACATTAGGAGAGGGAGATACCTAAAGAGTTTGTTGGAATTCTTATGTATACTGAGAGGGGGGGGCGTGAATTAGTATAAAGTGCAGATTAAACATTTTATTACTTCAACTAAGATATGCACCAATTTCTATTTCAACGAATCAATAAGAAACACAAGTGTGCAAATAATTTGTATAGTATATATATATATACAACGAGATACACCAATATCCAAAAATGTGAGCACCAACTCAGTCTGGAACTAACCTGATTGCAAGCATCAACTCACTTATTATAGGAAGCAACAAGTAAGGCCTTCAATCTTTTGCACAAGAACCAACTTCTAGATTTCAAAAACAGATTTGAATGGATGTCAATTCTATTGCACAAACTCCAACTTGTTTTTATGAGGAACCAACTTAATTGAAGACTGTAATATCCTTCTTTTATTTTTCAACACCAATTGAATAGAAGCACCTACTCCCCTTTCCCTGGAATGGGCCATTTCATGCCATTTTTTGCATCTCACATGTGTTTTAGCAACCAGTTGCGCCTTCTCCATCACATTTATAACCAATAAATCCAACCTTTCCCCTCATAAAACCACATAGATCCACTACATCACCTCTTCGGTTCCCAAGGATATCAATTTGAGGATATCAAGTGAATCATCCACAACCAAAAAATGATCAGAACAGTTCAAAGATGAATGAAGCACTCGATATTTGTTCCCTTACATTCCAATGAAAAGAAATTTCCAGGTCACGGGTTTGAGCCCTATGGTGCACTTATGAGCATAAAAAGAAAACTGTCTCTCCATCGAATTCAATATCGTATGCCCTAACCCTCTCCCGTTCCTCGAGTAAACCACGGCTCTCGCGATCAATTTTCATCTCAAATTTATCCCATATTCTTGAGGTTCCTCGTTCGACCTCACCTTCAGTGACTAAATAAAAATTCTTAGAAATGCCCATATTTTTCCCTACCTGCTCTTCTTCTTCTTCCCTTCTTGTTGCATATATGTATTAAGATATCTCACCATCTTCTTTCTTCTTCCTTCTCGTTGCAAATATATAGAGAGAAATTTAGGGCGGTCGTTCAATTAGGTTAACATAATGTTTCAAAGGGCCCATTATGGAACATTGGCCTATGTCCTTATTTAAATAAAATTTCATTAACACACTATTTCAAAGGGGCCATTATCATATAAAATATGTAAAAAATATTTATTTATGGTATATTTTAAAAATTTTTATGGTATAATTTTAATTTTGAGGTTTTATATTATTGGAGCATTATTTTTATTTTATATTTTGAGTAATGATCACTTAGATAATTATTAAAAAAGTTAAAAAATATACTATTTTTATTTTTGAAAAATAGTGTCACACTAGATAAATATGTTTTCTACATGCATGAAATTTTTTGTAGCGTGAAACAATAATTTAGGTCCTCAAAGAACATATGCCTTATCATTTGCTTGAAAAATAAAAAAGTGTCTATTAGAAAATATGAAAAGTGACATAGGTATGGAAATTTTCAATACATTAAACTTATATATTCGTAAATTTGATTCAATTTGATTCAATTTCATATTTGTTACTAAAAGCAAGATACTTTATGTAAGTATCTCAAAAAACCAAAGTAAGTTGAGGGATTCCAGATTTTTTAGTTTTCTATTGCATTTAACACACAAAAAGTGACCCTCATTAGCTTGCACTCATCCATATGAAGGACGTGTCTTGTCTTATTGGTTCAAGGATATTTCAATTTCATGTAATGCTTATTTTTACAATTCATGATGCCCCGGGTCTATCATTGTGTTGTGGTGAATTATACTTTGTGTGAATCACCTTATGTTGTATTTATTGATTTTATGTATTTCATAATAATACCATAAATTATTTCTTTCAATCTTGCATATAAAAATCAAAGGCCTTCAGATGAAGGGAACATATGGATGCCCAACCTATGGACCTTTCACCTCATCCAGAATATCGCGACATCCGGGAAAGACTATATATGAGGAGTATAGAATGTTTCTAAATCTTAATCACCCATATTGTGTACAAGATAAGGATGAATTTGGTGGGAAGGAGTGCCTTGTTAGAGCACCTTTGAACATGAATCCCAAGAGAGGGATGCATGCATATAGAAACACACATGGTAATTATCATGCCGACATTTCCTAATGTTTTATAATCACATCTCAAAAGAGTGAATTTGGCAAATTTCTTATCTTTTTCCTTTGTGATAGGATCCCTTCCTCTAAGAATGACTCGAAAGACATTATTTTCACAGTTGCCATACTATGAAGACCTACCTATTGTTCACATGTTTCACAGAATTCACAAAGGTAAGAATGTATCTTCTTGTTTATATAATATTCTATTTGAGAAGAGTTCTACACATGGGAAACCACTAAATAAGCGACAAGTGAGGATGGACCTAAAAGAAGCAGGAATAATGCCTCATATTTGGCCATATGATGACGGTAACTTTGTAGATGATCCATGGTCTCTCGCAAAGGAGGGTAAAGCGAATATGATTAAATCCATAAAATCAGTAAGATTTCCAATAGGTTTTGGAGTAAATTTTAAGAAGGCATTCATGAAAGGAAATGAACTTGCTGGAATGAAGACCCATGATTGGTACTATTTCCTTAGGGTGCGTATGTGCACAATGGTTGAATTTATTTATATTATATATTATATGCCTTTAAAATTATTTTATTTTTTTCATTTATTTTATATTTCATGTGTTATTAATCAACTTGAACATTCTATATGCAGTACCTATTACTAGTGAGCCTTCCAAATAATATGGATGACAACATTAAGACGACAATCTACAAGTTGAGTAAATTTTTTAGGTATAATGCATTTTGTATATAAGGAAAAATGTCTCTTTATGTATAATGCAACATAATAGGAAGTTGTTCATTTAAAGTATTTTCTTCCTTTACACAAATTTGGGTTTATGTTAGTTATTTCTATTTTAGGTGGGTCACTTCAACCGAGATACACAACAAAGACTTAAAGATGTGGAATAAAGAAGTTCCCATTCTAATGTGTGACATGCAAAAATACTTACCAACAAGTTTCTTCAATGCACAAGAACACTACATTGTGCATATATTGCATGAAATAGAGATGTGTGTACCATTTCAGACAAGAACAATGTTTCCTATTGAGCGTTATTTAAAGGTTTTGAAAAAAAATTTAAAGCAAAAGGCTCATCGTGAAGGTTCCATGGAGTCAAGCCTTAATTATTGTTCAAATCAATAGTTTATCTCACCGAATTGTGCAATGAATTAAATATTGAAGGGCCACAACTATGCGACTCAAATCAGAGTGAAAAAGTTGAAGGGCATGTATTCAGAGGATGAGAGAAAACTAGGGAAATTAAAGGTGGGTAAACTAATATCCATATATGGTACACATGTCTAATTTTTTATTAGGATGGTATAATGTGTTTTATGTTTGTGATTGTAGGTGCTAATGAAATGGAGGATCTGTACTACTATATGTTGCAGGAAATAGTGAGCACACAAATGTATGGAGGGAGTACTATCAAAGGCATCATGACACCGAAAAAAGACGTTCTTACTCATATGTATCTTGGGGTGGCCATAATTCATCTTCATACTCAACAATAATGAAAAAATTTGAAAAGGATTGACCTCTAGCTATTAGTTTAAAATATTTTAGGGATAGAGTAGAAAGGGAATGTAGAGATAATGATGAAAGGGTTACTACATATACATTGGACATTTTAAAGGGGATAGAAGAGAATAAGGTGACACATTACAAGGGGATGTGGTACAACGGTCATCACTATCGTGTTCGAAAGGTAGATGAAAATCGACAAGCATTTGACTATGCCATTGCTGCATATTTTACAATAGATTGCCAGTCACAGGTTCGTGATGGAAACTTAAAAACATACACCTTGCGATACTATGGATTAGTTGAAGATATATTAGAGCTTAACTTTATATCTTTCATGCTGGTGTTATTTAATGCTAAGTGGTTTATAAATATTGTGGTTGGAAATCATCCAAAAACATATATGCATGAAAATGGATTTTGTAATATCAACCATAGTAGGTTTGAGCAAACAGATGAACCATATGTTTTCCTTGACCAATGTGAGAAGATATTTTTATGTTGCCATCCTACAGAATGTCCAAAGTCATTTGTTATTGAGTATGATCCTAGATCAATAAGATCCTTTCAACATTTACATGAATACCATCCTATCTTGGAGAAAATGTCATCTGATGATAGCTGAGATGATGAGGCTAATGGACAAGAAGACAGGATTGGAACTTACAATGTATATTCAACTTATTTTGATGATTAATGAGAATTTTATGAATTGTTATACTTGAAAAATTGTCCATTAGTTTCAAATTAAGGTTGTTTTTGTCTTAAAGTCTAACAGGAAATGTTTAGGAAGCTCATTGAAAGTTCTTTTAACATCCTAAACTAGCAAAACTTTAATTTTTTTTTTAATTTGTCTTCTAAAGATAGTAAGTGGGTTCAAAATCTTGTACCTTTGCATTTTTAGAATATTTATTTAGCATATAAGATCCAAATGTTCATATTACATAATCAATAATTTTTGAGTACATAAATTAGGAAAAAATTCTCATATTTAATTATGGTGAAATGTATATTAATTGAAATATACAAATATAATAAATCCATTTCATGATTTTTATGTCTATTTTTAATTTAGGAAGAACCCAAGGAAATTTTTTTTCTATAAATGTATAAATGATAAGAATGTTATATGTATTATCATTATATTTATTCACAACATTTTTCTTTTTACTATCCTAGAAAGCTTAAAGATTTATTATTGTAACAATTTTATTATTGTTTTAAATTGTAGTTGCAAGTATTCTACTAAAATATGTGAAGATGATAAAGAATTTGCTTCATGCTATGGTGTATCTTCTCTCATCCATCAAAAAATTAAAGAAGGATTTCATCCTATAGTTGCGGGGTAAATTTCAACTAGAAATTCTTTGTTCTAAATAAAGGTTCATGATATGAAACAAATATATGTAAATGAAAGTTTCATTTAAAACAAAAATTAACATTATTAAAACAAAATTCAACAAGGTTTGGATCTTTAGATCAAATTATTGGTTTATGGTTCACTAATTAAGATGCTACATTTTTTACTCAATTTACTTGGTTGTTTTACTTAGATATTTGCATGAATAAGAATTTTAGTCTTATATATATTTGTTTAAGTATGTAGAGTGGTAGTCTATGCATTAATATTCATGAGTATCTCTATACACTTTATAGAGAATAATTATTCGGTAAGAAGTATGATTTATCTAAGTATTGATATGTAGAATGAACATAGATAAATGTATGAAGTATTTAGATAAAAAAATATGAGCAAAATAATCATAAACAACGACTATGTACTAGTAGGGATTAGAACCACCTATCTAATGAATAAATTTCCAAACATAAACAAGTCTATGAATAAAACCTTTAAACGGAGATTAGATAATAGCTTAGAAATTGAGGCCAACTTTTCCAAGGGTAAACAAAATCTATGAACAATATTCCTTTAAACACATAAATAAATGATATTAAGAACACCATATGAGCAACTTATCTAATGTGGATTTGATGTAAAGGAAATATAGTAAAATAGAGAAAACAAATGAAATAAAAACACTAGATGCTTATATGAGTTTATGAGGCCCGTAGGATAAATTGCAATTGGAACAACTATGTTCAAACCAACAATAGACCATCGAGTAGCCAAACTAATTGATCAACAATCAACCCCTAGTATAAACCATGACACCGAATGGGATATATCATTCATGCTCTCAAGTGTAATAGAACTCTTTTTCCCATAGATAACTTTTGTTTCAATCAGTACAAACAACCTCTTTGTCTCATAACAAAGATCAAAACTTGACACAAATTTGTAACACATCAAAGGTGCTCACACAATAATTTTCCATCCAATTGCATACTAGGAAGAAAATATATTTTTCTTAGATATTATAGAAATTAACACATGTACTTGGATCCAAAAATTTCAACATAAAAATTATAAAAATTAAATTAATAACATACCAATATTCAATATGATCCAAGTACATATATATTTTATGTTTTATATGTTTTCCAAGTACATATGTTTTAGCTATAAATGCATAAGATAACTTAAATAATACAAGTGGGGCTGCTAAAGGAAGCAAGTCCCTGCCTTTAGCATTAGATGTAATCGGTTAGATGTTGGATGCATGTCGAGCCTGCAATTAACCATTGTCCGTCGCCAATCATCACACGTCCATGCTTTAAGTAGCGTATTCACTTTTTCTGAATTTAGTTGTTTTGTTAATATAATTTCGAAGTTTAATGTTTTGGCATTTGAATGAATGATGAGCAGAGCTGTAGAATTGACGGGTTGTGCCAGTTTCGAATGTTATGAAGATGGAACAAAATATTTTGTGTTCATCCCCATGGAGGCTATCAGAGTGTTCGAGGGATACGGAGGGAGGAGTGTTTGGTTTTATACTTTAGCCGGATATGGACAAGGAAAAAAACATTCACTGTCTTTGGGAGATGGGTCTGGTGTTCTTGGTGAAGCGGTGGAGGCATTGAAGGCCATATTGGATGTAGAGAGTCTAGATATGAGGTGGGAAGAAGGAGATGTGTTGTTACTGGATAACTTGGTTGTTCAACATGCAAAGGCCTTCAAAGCCTCCACATCGAGTCCTTGTATCCATGTATAAGTAGTAGCTTATTTACTGCAGATGAACTACTCAGAGAAGAGAAATATAACGATGTGTACTTAGTGCTTTTGTATGCGTATGGTTCATAATTCGCAACCAAAGAGACTTCAAAATTTTACAACCTTGATTGTAATGTTATTTGATTTTGTGATCTAGGTCAAATTTGCATGGATTTATTTCTAGAACTATGCCAGTGAGAATTCCGCCCTAAGACGAGTCTTGATTGTAGGGTGTAGCATGTACTATGTAACATGAATTGACTGTAGTCACTTCTGCGTAGTACTGAAGGGGTTAGTGATATCTTAGCGGATGCAGTTGCTCTAGATTTCAACAGAATATTGTGAATTATTTAAGGATCGCGACACAGCTGCTATGTATTTCAACCGTATATTGCAAATTCGTTAAGGATCCATCTGCATCCCCATAAATATTGTTTGAACCCTATAAAGGGATGTGCATATTCCGTCAACTACATGTCAACAAAAATTATTAATAAAAAACAATAAAAGATTAATTACTAATTAACAATGCTTTGAAAAGAGAACCGTAAACCAAAATCATTTAATAGACTGGGGAAGCTGAGAGAACCGATTGATGTTCACTACATTTTTCTCAGCATGCTAACACAACTGTCACCAAACGTTGGAGTTCGTATAATCCATGACATTGGGCTTGCATGCATTTTGTATCTACATTTGATGCAATGACAATGCCATTACAACATTTTCTTTAATAACTTTCATAATCCTTTTAAAACCCTGACTAACGAACCATGCCTTCATCAGAACCACTGACGATACAACTGACTTAATCCTTGCATATTTATTCATCTTCATTTTTTTCCCCTCAGGCTTGCTGAGAATTGAGTCTTCGTTAATGGAATCCATAGAGTAGCGCGGCAGTTCTTCTAGATCAGGATCCAGAGACTAGATTGAAAACAGAGTCGAAGCACAGCCAACGTCCGAGTCGTGAGGAGGAAACAATGGTTGTGATAGAGATGTCGAGGGTTCGATTCCCACAAACAAAAGCTCTTGGAATGTAAGCAGATCTATGATCTCAGTTATCAAAGTAATAATTTTGAGGTAAAAATAGAAACCATTAATCTATTCACGGTGGCATATTTTCTATAAAGTATCATGTACAAGCCATGACAACGAAATTAGGAAGGGTCGAACAAACCCATGCATTTCCAGGCATATGTTGGTAAAAGCAGCGCCTTCCCAGTTTCTCTTACATTTGAACCTGTCTTTAGTTCTTTTCCACCTTATTGAAATTTTCTATCGCAGCATAATCCAGGGGATGCCAGGTTCCACTCTGTACTACTACGCAGACCTATTGTTTCGTTCACCCTGCACTATTGTTCACATTAGCTTGCAGGTAATTGGTAACCCTGCTGCATTTCAGGCTTGAAATATTGCACGCCATTCCATTCCATTTACAAAGACTTTATTTTTGCCGTGAATGTGGTTGGCAGAGCTTCTAGGGTTTATTTTTACAGTGTACATTTCTAGAATTTACTTTTAATACATATTTTTGGCAACTCAAAAATATTTTTATTGTGTACATTTATAGAATTTACTTTTTATACATATTTTTGGCAATTCAAAAATTGTAGCTGACTCTGCCAAGGATATTGGGACATTGCAAACGACAGTTTTGTATTTTTGATATAAAAGGATGCGAGACCTCATTTCTAGAAATATTTCCTTTATCTTATTTAACAGAGAAAGCAATAACCTTACATACCATATTTCTAAAAGAGATTTGAGTGCAGAAAAAAGTATATTGTTATGAAAAATTTGTAGCGAGCATTCTAGTGCACAAGCCACATTATACAATTTATTAGTAGAGCACCCTCTCCTATCCTATGGCTGTTCAGTTTAGTAAGCTTGTTGTATTTATTTGGATTATTTTGACACCTTCTTAATAGCCTTGGTGATGCTTGCATGGGCTTTGATCTGATGGTTTTTTAAATGTTTCAGGATTGCTACATGATGTTTGTAATCTTTGGTCACTCTCATTGATTTTTGTTCTTCTATTAGAATTTTTTGATTCTATGTATAAAAGTGATTGTATCCTAAATTTTGTTAATCAAAGAGAATATTATCATCAAAGTTAATTTACTATATGACATTATCTTAGATATGTTTAAATATGATTGATTGAAAAATTTATGGCATGATGATATCATGTGAAAAGGTAATTCTCTCAGTGAATCACTTTTGGCTAGGCCATGAAATACAAGAATAGATGAGGAGAAGATGTTGGTAGGCGCATGGAGTGGCAAAAACTAAAGCAGTCTCATGATTACAGACATGTATTTGTACAACAATGCTATAGACCGGTTAAGAAAATAAAATATTGTCAATTGTGTAACAATAATTTTAGACATAAATATGGAAGTATTATTTATATATTTTATCATTTTGATATATACAAAGTGGGAAATGTGGTGGCTAACAACATTGCATGCCACTCAAACCAATTGTATGCACTCTACTTGAGCACCACTAAAGCCAGTTCATTCATCATGCATGAATAGCAAGTGGCGTGATGGCTTTGTTTACAAAGCATATCTAACATGAATTTCCATGCACGTCATGGAAGCATTTATAACTTTGGTTACCAGTAACATTGGCAACTGAACAATGCTTTATTTTCACTGAGCAATTTAATTAACATGCTGGATTATTACAGAGAGAAATTCCTATGGCTTGGGGTACCACAACAGACAGCTTGACTCTAAAAATCAATCCTTTCCTATATGCAAGAGAAACCAAATATATAACACTAGAGGATCTCGATTCGTACCTTATTCTGGATGGTTGTTGTAGATCGCCGTTGAGCTTTCCAACTCCAACTTGAATTGATAAATTGCTTCCGCAACATTCAATAAACAAGACAAGCATGCTATATATAATCGTGTTAGACCTACTCTAGCATATACAATCAATAACATATAAGCATTTGAAATCATCCACGGATCAAATATTCATTCAAATACACATTATTGGACAGGAAAAGATATTTCTATTAATATAAAACAGAGATTACAATAGAGACAACCTCTGTCGGCACGTCTGCGAATCGGAGAAACTGAGTCCCCCACTTGGGCCTCCACCACTTCAATCCTCCATCTCTCGATATCAAGCTCACAAGAAAAAGACAATCTTGGGAAGAACACAAAAGTGCTCCAAGGGACAAAGGGATGCAAACTCAAGTATAAGCTGCGGCAACAATGGACTATAGTTCTCTTGCTCTTCAATTCCTCATGCCTTCAATGTATCCAAAGGGTTCCTTATATAGCTCTTCAATGGGGTAATGAAAGGTCGAATCCAAGCGATCTCAAGGAATATGGAAGGAAAGGAGACAAGTGAGACAGAACCACATCAAGGAAAACTCCAAAAGAATTTGGCCTTTTGCACACATCTCGATGTACGCGGTTTTAAGGGTCAAACCCGCGTATATATGTGAGAAAGGGTTTAAAAGTCACGTATGGAAATTTTTGCATGTTTTTAGGGATGATATTGTAAACATCAAAAGTAAAAAAATGGTCCATGGGGTCTAAGGATTCTGTAGAGGGACAGGGAAGGCCATAAAACTATGATTCACCATGTGTGGTAAAATCAGCTGTAATAGATGCCACCTAATGTGTGAGGTCAGAGGGGTCATACGATGGCCTAAATACATTGTAAGTCCATCCCAGAAGTGAAGTGATGAAGAACCCAGTGGTAGAACCAGCCATCCAATCAACACTATACAATGATACAACTCTGCACATAACTACAAATAGATATAGCAGTCCCGGATACATAAGAGTACAATGGCCATGAATAGGCATGATACAATATAACATATGTGGTAATCACCATGTACAATATAAATAGATCAGAATATCCATTATGAAGATATACAAAGGATCATGATCTCCATGAATACTGAAGATATATAATGGACCAAGATCTCCATAATGGCTGGAAATGTCTGACATATACTGGAACCAAGTCACGAGAGTTGAAATCTCATGAACACCGGCACGATCAAGGAGGTAGCATATAAGAGATGCCACCAATATAGAAGGTCTTCTACACAAACCGCTATGAGTACATGTCCTACTATGTCAATAGAGGTGTCGAGGTCGAAGATAGTAGTCCATCGTCTGATTACCGGTCATTGATGTATACCGTTAACAGACGCGAGATCACCCACCAATAACGAAAATGGGAATCAAGGTACTATAGTGAAAACTAACAAGTGTGAATAAATGTGTTGAGGTCAAACACTTTAGAGAATCCATCGATCGGGGCACATTGATGTATTCCCAAAAAACTATCGATGGCGAGAGAACCTGCCACTAATGACTGCAAGTCTCAAGGCACTCAAAAATGACTCTAGATTCCTATCCCAGAATAAATGATATGAATTCAATGGGATGAAATCCATTGGAAGGAGGGCATTAAGGCGTCTTCCATCGTCCAACACAAGGTAGTCAACAAAGTTGTATAATGTGGAAGGAGTCGATCATAATGTGCACGAACCAGTAACTGTACCAAGAACGGCCGACATGCAAACTCAAGATAAATGAGGAATGGCCGACTCAGGTTTCAGATTCCTTCGAACAAGAGCATAACTGCGAATGGTGACTAAATGCAGGAAGCATAAAATTGATATACAAAACTAGGACATCTCTGTGACATAGGAGGCATCAATAGAGGCTCCACAGGGACTGGAAGCTTAACCAGTTGATGGAGATAAAATCATAGAAATGAGTACAGCTCCTAAAGTCAAACTATTAACCCAACCAATGGATGTGATATACAGTGCTCTATTTGAAGGCGAGACGAATTGATTGCCACCAAAGATAACATCTTTTCTTGTCCGGCTTTTTGGTTTTTTGATTTTTTTTTGGACTTCTTCAAATATTTTGAAAATATTGAAAAATAATAAAAGTGCTTTATAGTTACAGACTAGGAGGAGACGAGCGTCAAGGTACAAACAAACTAGTTCCAAGCAGTGAAACATGGCTATGCTCAATGCAAGGACACATGTGTAGGATAGCGACACTTGGGGGAAAGTCCCCTCCTGGTAAAAATAGGGAATCAAGATGCAAAGGATATACAAAATGGCTCTGTGTGGCTAGACATGAGACAAGCTCGGGCTATATGGATGATATTCAAAGTCAGGGAAGCCAACATAAGGCTCAATGAGGCAGTCAAAGCTCATGAAAATGTAATTACAACTTGACATAAGGGAGTCCTGGGGGAAATAGGCCAGCAAAATATCAAGAGGAGTATGAGTCTCTTGTGAAATGACATGGCAATACTATAGAAAGGACTCTCGGACCTAAGAGAGGACTCACAGCATGGGTACCAAATGCAAAGGGGAGCTAACTAGGACACCCATGTATAGGAAAGATCTACCATTCACATAGTACCACTTCTAATAGTAGCGTGAAGGTTCTATGATACTATGGAATAGGTTCGTACCTATGGTTAAGATGGAATGGTCATAAGGAAATGCATAAGTGTAAGTGGATTTGAAATCCTAACCTATATGCCAGTTCAAACATAATACCTGCGATAGGAACAAACGGGTCGAAACCTCGGAGAGAGTGTACAAAAACCAGATCCTACATGACGACCATATTCGTCCAAAACAACCCAAAATAGTCAATAAAGAATCCAAACTATAGGATATAGGGATGAATGATCATGACAACTGCTGCCAAAGGAAACAATGCGGTGAACCATGGGACATAAAAAGGAATGTAAAGTGTAGACCCAACATTCACATATCCACTACCACCCCCATGAGGGTGACCACTGGTGTAAAGACCGAGCAGAGGGAATAAAAATCCTCCACAAATGGAGTAGAGGGTGTAATATGACCATTCCCAAATCTATGAGCACAGTAAGGGGTAGTGATACCCCCAAGTCTAACACTAAGGTCCGTATTAGGATGAAGGACAGGTGATAGGATACCAGGCATGCCAAAAATAAAAGGACCCGGACTCAAGAGAGCATAAATATACTCAAGTAACCATGATCACAAAGGCCAACTAGTGCACAAAGAGCACACTCCTAAGAAAATCTACAGCCAAAATACAAGCAAACCAAGGGGAGGATATGTGAGCTCCTTAATGCAGCAGGTATGTCTCGCCTAGGAGAGGATCGAAACTCCCATACACTACAAGCATAGGTATGTAACCAATTATACTGGCCCTTAGCTTCAACGCATAAAGCAACTATGTTGTCCGACCTCTACCTAGCCAGAACACCTACAGACTAACCTTTACAACTATGCCCTGTGATACCTAGGTAAGGAAACTAAGGTCACGCCAATATAACCAATGCTTAGGTGAAAATTTGTAGGTGGGATAGACTGTATGGGCAGGGTAGAAAAGCCCGAAACTCTCAAAAGAGCCCCCAGATACGAATACAATCCTAGAAATATCTCCAGTGCTACTGAGTTACAGCTAGGGGTCATCCCAATCATAACCGCTCACACAGCCTCATGCTTAACTCCCGTGTAAGAGGAGTGTCTTGAGAAACACTAATTATACCAAAGATTTCACTGTCTCACCTGGACAAACACCTACATGTTGTTGTTTAGTGGTCTTGGAGAATTTACTCACAATGAACTATTCCGAGACCCTAAAACCTAATCTTGTTGGTGTACCCTATAAAATAAAAGAGTGTAATTCATTTTATTATGCATTGATTTGAATTGGCTATAATTACTCAAAGGGAAATGGCCATACAACTAATGACATTATGACTCAACAATGAAATAAATATGCACACCATAACAAACAATGATAAGTGCAATATTTGTCAAATGAAAAATAGGGTATGCCACTACATGAGATGCATAAATATATATTCCTTTCTGAATGCCAATGTAATCCTTCCTATATGAAATCCTAAATAAAACTCTCATCCAAGAAATCCAATGCAAGTACCTCCTCAAATCCATATGCAAAAGATGCAACTACCTTGTATTTTTCAATATAAACGCATGAAACATGCAATAAAATTCATCTAAAACTCTCAATCTTTGTAGAAAGTATAAAACACAATCCCAGCAAGACATCGAGACAAAAAATAGAAATGCACTAATGGAAAAACAAAAAGGATAAATGACTAAAACTAGTTTCAAAGAAAAATCAATGAAAAAGCTATCTCTGGTCACAAAAGAAGCATCCAACAGACAACATGAGACCCAAGGAAGACCCAACCACACTCACAACCCACCCAAGAACTTCCCACAACATCAAACTCACCAAAAGGGAGGATGTACGTGACTGTTTAAAGAACAACTGCGTATATACATGAATTTTGGCCAAAAAGCTGCCTGTATATGCAGATTTTGGCCAAAAAACTGCGTGTATACGTGACTTTTGGCCAAAAATCTGTGTATATATGTGACTTTTGGCCAAAAAACTACGTATACAGAGAAGACAGTGGTAAAAAGTAGGCCAAGGGTCAAACCAATAAAGGGGGGTGTCAATGGATGAACATACTATAAAATGCAACACATAAACAAGGAGAAACAAAGAGCAAGTCAAGAATATCAAGCACATTGTGCCCCCAAACCCCAAAGAAAAACAAGGAACGTCCCCAGTGGAGTCTCCAATTCTATTACGGAGAGAAATTCCTATGGCTTGGGGTACCACAACAGACAGCTTGACTCTAGAAATCAATCCTTTCCTATATGCAAGAGAAACCAAATATCTAAATCTAAAGCATCTCGATTTGTACCTTATTCTGGACTGTTGATGTAGATCCCCATTGAGCTTTCCAACTCCAACTTGAATTGATAAATTGCTTCCTCAACGTTCAATAAACAAGATAAGCATTCTATATATAATCGTGTTAGACCTACTCTAGCATATCTAATCAATAACATATAAGCATTTGAAATCATCCATGGATCAAATATTCATTCAAATACACATTATTGGACAGTAAAAGATATTTTTATTAATATAAAATAGAGATTACAATAGAGACAACCTCTGTTGGCACATCTGTGAATCGGAGAAACTGAGTCCCCCACTTGGGCCTCCACCACTTCAATCCTCCATCTCTCGATAGCAAGCTCACAAGCAAAAGGAAATATTGTGAAGAACAAAAAAGTCCTCCAAGGGACAAAGGGATGCAGACTCAAGTATAAGTTGTGGCAACAATGGACTGTAGTTCTCTTGCTCTTCAATTCCTCATGCCTTCAATGTATCCAAAGGGTTCCTTATACAGCTCTTCAATGGGGTAATGAAAGGTCAAATCTGAGAGATCTCAAGGCATATGGAAGGCCAGGAGACAAGTGAGTTGGATCCACATCAAGGAAAATTACAAAAGAATTTGGCCTTTTGCACACATCTCGATGTACGCGGTTTTAGGGGTCAAACCCATGTATATACGTGAGAAAGGGTTTAAAAGTCACGTATGGCAATTTTTGCATCTTTTTAGGGATGATCTTGGAAACATCAAAAGTACAAGAATGGTCCACGGGGTCTAAGGAGTCTGTAGAGGGATATTGAAGGCAATAAAACTTTGATTCACCATGTGTGGTAAAATCAATTGTAACAGGTATGGATTGTGGGGATTAATAAAGTACTAGATACGTTTGGCATATAAGTAAACAACCACGAGCTTGTATAAGTTAGCAATTTATATATATGTACTGTTTCATTTGGGTTCAAGACATTTACCACGATTGGAGATGGTTCAAACAAGTCTGTAGAGGAAGTTTTTGAGGATGATGCCAAACTTTCTTGAGACAGACATTGATGAGTGTGGGAGATTGGAGGCATGGAAAGAAGCGTGGGAAATTGTAGGCATGGAAAGAACAAGGGAAATTTTCCCCACAGTGAGTATGAATCTTTACGCATGGCCAGGATTGTTGAGAACCAAGCTCGTCTGGCATAGATGGGGCTCCAAAAACAAGCAGAGATCTAAAAAAACTGAGTGAACCAGTTGAGAGTCGTTTCTTGGGAGAAGACACAAAGTTCTGTTTTGTTTCTAGTTCAGATCACCGAATGTAACTATGGCTGGTGATATCTAGATCACAGTCTCCAGTAGACAATGGTGGTGGATGTCTCACTAGAATCTTTGCTGGAGAAATGTCCACAGCGAGCTCCTCGGCGCTCTGAGATTGGTTGGCCGACGGGCGAGTGGTCGACCATCATTTAATGTCCTTCTATGTTACATGGATGCCTCTGTCGTAAGCCTCATCTATGACAGTCTTCAAGTCAGATATCGATCGTAAGCCTCCTCTGTGACAGTCTTCATTTTCATATATTTTTTCTTAAAAGCCTAGACCATATATGTAGACCAGACCTAAGGGATGATTTTTTTTCTTATTTTCAGCTAGGTTTTACTTGTTTCTCATTATGAATTTTCATTTCTAGTTATGAATTTTTACAGGATAATCAAAATATTCCTAAATTTTATAGAGTGTGGGTGCTTGTGTGCCATTTCTATCCCTAGAATTGTCTTCTAAAGAGAATTTATGTCATTCCAGTCCAAATCTTTGCTAATAGTTCATACTATTGATTAGGCTTATTAGGCTTAATGGTGATACTAAGAGTTGTAAGTGCTATTGCTAAGTGATTGCTAAATCACTCTCTCAAAGAAGTTATGTTCGATGTTAATTTTCATTACTCTTTCAGAAGAAGTTGTGTACAATTTTCATTTCTAGGCTATTTCAAATATATTCTTACCTTTGGATGGCTATGTGTACAATGCAGCAGCTGGTGAATCCAACATATGGTACAGGAGAGGCTCATCATCCTCTCAGCCAAGGTAAAACCTTTGGAATGGCTATGTGTACAATGCAACAACTGGTGAATCAAATTCAGTCCCTTGCTTAACATTTATACATTTTAATAGACTTTATTGTTTTATATTGCTACGTTTTGGTGAATCAAAGAGGATTGATTTCCTAAGGAGAACCGATTCTAGTGACTCCAATTTCATATAAATATTTCTATTTGATGAGGGGGGAGGATCGATATCTTTATATAGATATGATTCGATCCATCTCAATTATATGATACCTCCCATTGATTGAACAAAGGGTGGCTTCTTTGAAAGGAGATCCAAATCCGAATCATGTGTGTATATATATATCATCTCAATTATATGATGCGCCCCATTGATTGAACAAAGGGTGGCTTCCTTGAAAGGAGATCCAAACCCGAATCATGTGTGTGTGTATATATATATATATATATATATATATATATATATATATATATATCATCTCAATTATATGATACCTGAGCCCATTGATTGAACAAAGGGTGGCTTCCTTGAAAGGAGATCCAAACCCAAATCGTGTGTGTGTGTGTGTGTGTGTGTGTGTGTGTGTGTGTGTGTGTATACCTTGATTTCCTTATGTTAAAAGTGATATGTGGAAAAAGGAAGAAGCAATACTATTCAATTTAGCTTCTATGTTTGTTTATCTTGATTGTTTTCCATTGAATACATTAAGTGGTAAAAAGAAGATAAGTTCCACTAACCTTAGTTGTGTGTGTGTGTGTGTGTTATTTAGAGTGGTTCGAATGGGAGGGAAGTATACATCTATAGAGAACCGAACTCGTTATCTTTTTATCACTTTATATCTCTATGTTGAAGAGATGTTCAACCTCCTTCAATGAAATCTGAGCCCAAATTTTTTCTAGTTCTTGATATATATTGATTTTTTAAGACATTAGGAGAGGGAGATACCTAAAGAGTTTGTTGGAATTCTTATGTATATTGAGATGGGGGGGGGGCGTGAATTAGTATAAAGTGCAGATTAAACGTTTTATTGCTTCAACTAAAATATGCACCAATTTCTATTTCAACCAATCAATAAGAAACACAAGTGTGCAAATAATTTGTATAGTATATATATACAATGAGATACACCAATCTCCAAAAATGTGAGCACCAATTAGTCTGGAACTAACTTGATTGCATGCATCAACTCACTTATTATGGGAACCAACCAGTAAGGCCTTCAATCTTTTGCGCAAGAACCAACTTCTAGATTTCAAAAATAGACTTGAATGGATGTCAATTCTATTGCACAAACTCCAACTTGTTTTTATGAGGAACCAACCTAATTGAAGACTACAATATCCTTCTTTTATTTTTCAACACCAATTGAATAGAAGCACCTACTCCCCTTTCCTTGGAATGGGCCATTTCATGCCATTTTTTGTATATCGCAAGTGTTTTAGCAACCAGTTGTGCCTTCTCCATCACATTTATCACCAACAAAGGAAACCTTTCCCCTGATAAAACCACACACATCCACTACATCACCTCTTTGGTTCCCGAGGACATCAATTTGAGGATATCAAGCGAAACATCCACGACCACAAAATGATCAGAACAGTTCAAAGATGAATGAAGCACTCGATATTTGTTCCCTTACATTCTAATGAAAAGAAATTTCTAGGTCACGGGTTCGAGCCCCGTGGTGCACTTATGAGCATAAAAAGAAAACAGTCTCTCCATCGAATTCAATATCGTATGCCCTAACCCTCTCCCGTTCCTCCATTAAATCATTGCTCTCGCAATCAATTTTCATCTCAAATTTATCCCATTCTCTTGAGGTTCCTGGTTCAACCTCACCTTCAGTGACCGAATAAAAATTCTCAGAAATTCCCATATTTTTCCCTACCTGCTCTTCTTCTTCTTCCCTTCTTGTTGCATATATGTATTAAGATATCTCACCATCTTCTTTCTCCTTCCTTCTCGTTGCAAATATATAGAGAGAAATTTAGGGAGGTCGCCCAATTAGGTTAACATAATGTTTCAAAGGGCCCATTATGGAACATTGGCCTATGTCCAGATTTAAATAAAATTTCATTAACACACTATTTCAAAGGGGCCATTATCTTATTAAATATGTAAAAAATATTTATTTATGGTATAATTTTAATTTTGAGGTTTTATATTATTGGAGCATTATTTTTATTGTAGATACAATGTAAGTATGAAATTTATATTTACAAAAATTAGTTTTATATCTAAAATTTAGAATGTATGAATTATTATTTGTTGGAAAATTTAGTATCCTTTGTATTTTATTAACTTCTTAATGTGGTATTAGGAAATAAATTTTACAATGCATCAACTTATCCTCTTTAGTTTCTCACATCTTGATATGTAAAACTACTCCAACATATCCTCTATAGTTTGTGCATGCAAAACTACACACTCATTAGTTATCGACATGGATGTGGATAAATTCAATGGTTGTGTTTTCAAAGCAAGTAGAATTCCCATCCTTGGAGCTCTTTGAGATGATTAGGTTGACTCTCGGTCTTGGAGATGGGTAAATTCAACTGATTTAGAGGAGTCCCTTCACAAGGTCTTGCATTTGTTCATATGTAACTTATGTTAGCACACAAGTGGAGGCTTATAATGCTCTAGTAAGAGGAAATAAAAGTGTAATGAAGTTGGTGGACCTTTTAGATGCAGCTGGATTTTTATAAATCTGATTATGTTTATGCCATAAATTTTTATTTTCTCAACCAGTTCATAACACAATATATGTCGCACTACTAGACACTGACCTCTACACACTAGAAAAAATTCAATCCATCATCATTAGATTAAGACCTTGAAAAGTTGCACTAACACATTTATTCCATCTTCTGAAGAAGCTTGTTCTTACCCACTCATTACAGTATGCTACGAACAATCATTTTTGATGAAATCTTAAACATAAGTAGAACTTTTTATACAGATTCTAAATATGTAATTTCTATTTCAAAATATCATATTTTCTGTTTTTTTCAATTTCTAGTGTGTTCTAACTGTTTGACTCAAAAAACACATTGTTAGTGTTTTTTTCTATAACTTTTGAACTCTTTATAGTTAAAAACATTATGTGGTGCACTAGAATACAATGGCGTATACATTATATAAAAAACCCATTTCACGATATATGCATTAATACCTTCAAAGGATGCACCCACAAAAGACGTACCATTTTTGAGCAATGAACACTTAGATAATTATTAAAAAAATTAAAAAATATACTAATTTTATTTTTGAAAAATAGTGTCGCACTAGATAAATATGTTTTCTACATGCATGAAATTTTTTGTAGCTTGAAACAATCATTTAGGCCCTCAAATACTGTACCGACAAAATCATATGTCTTATCATTTGCTTGAAAAATAAAAAAGTGTCTATTAGAAAATATGAAAAGTGACATAGGTATGGAAATTTTCAATACATTAAACTTATATATTCATAACTTTGATTCAATTTCCTAGATAATTTTCATATTTGTTACTAAAAGCAAGATACTTTATGTAAGTATCTCAAAAAACCAAAGTAAGATGAGGGATTCCTGATTTTTCAGTTTTCTATTGCATTTAACACACCAAAAGTGACCCTCATTAGCTTGGACTCACCCATATGAAGGACGTGTCTTGTCTTATTGGTTCAAGGATATTTCAATTTCATGTAATGCTTATTTTTACAATTCATGATGCCCCAGGTCTATCATTGTGTTGTGGTGAATTATACTTTGTGTGAATCACCTTATGTTGTAGTTATTGATTTTATGTATTTCATAATAATACCATAAATTATTTCTTTCAATCTTGCATATTAAAATCAAAGGCCTTCAGATGAAGGGAACATATGGATTCCCAACCTATGGGCCTTTCACTTCATATAGAATATCATGACATCTAGGAAATACTATATATGAGGAGTATAGAATGTTTCTAAATCTTAATCACCCATATCGTGTACAAGATAAGGATGAATTTGGTGGGAAGGAGTGCCTTGTCAAAGCACCTTTGAACATGAATCCCAAGAGATGGATGCATGCATATAGAAACACACATGTTAATTATCATGCCGACATTTCCTAATGTTTTATAATCACATCTCAAAAGAGTGAATTTGGTAAATTTATTATCTTTTTCCTTTGTGATAGGATCCCTTCCTCTAGGAATGACTTGAAAGACATTATTTTCACAGTTGCCATACTATGAAGACCTACCTATTGTTCACATGTTTGAAACAATTCACATAGGTAAGAATGTATCTTCTTGTTTATATAATATTCTATTTGAGAAGAGTTCTACACATGGGAAACCACTAAATAAGCTACAAGTGAGGATGGACCTAAAAGAAGCAGGAATAATGCCTCATCTTTGGCCATATGATGATGGTAACTTTGTAGATGATCCATGGTCTCTCGCAAAGGAGGGTAAAGGGAATATGATTAAATCCATAAAATTAGTAAGATTCCTAATATGTTTTGGAGTAAATTTTAAGAAGGCATTCACGAAAGTAAATGGACTTGCTGGAATGAAGACCCATGATTGGTACAATTTCCCTAGGGTGCGTATGTGCACAATGATTGAAGTTATCTATATTATATATTATATGCCTTTAAAATTATTTTATTTTTTTCATTTATTTTATATTTCATGTGTTATTAATCAACTTGAACATTCTATATGCAGTAATCATTACTAGTGAGCCTTCCAAATAATATGGATGACAACATTAAGACGACAATCTACAAGTTGTGTAAATTTTTTAGGTATAATGCATTTCCTATATAAGAAAAAATATCTCTTTATGTATAATGCAACATAATAGGAAGTTGTTCATATAAAGTATTTTCTTCCTTTACAAAAATTTTGGTTTATGTTAGTTATTTCTATTTTAGGTGGGTCACTTCAACCGAGATACACAACAAAGACTTAAAGATGTGGAAGAAAGAAGTTCCCATTCTAATGTATGACATGCAAAAATATTTACCAACAAGTTTCTTCAATGCACAAGAACACTACATTGTGCATATATTGCATGAAATAGAGATGTGTGGACCATTTCAAACAAGAACAATTTTTCCTGTTGAGTGTTAGTTAAAGGTTTTGAAAAAAATTGTAAAGCAAAAGGCTCGTCCTGAAGGTTCCATGGAGTCAAGTCTTTCTTGTTGTTCAAATCAATAGTTTATCTCACCGAATTGTGCAATGAATTAAATATTGAAGGGCCACAACTATGGGACACAAATCAAAGTGAAAAGGTTGAAGGGCATGTATTCAGAGGATGAGAGAAAACAAGGGAAATTAAAGGTGGGTAAACTAATATCCATATATTGTACGCATGTCTAATTTTTTATTAGGATGGTATAACGTGTTTTATGTTTGTGATTGTAGGTGCTAATGAAATGGAGGATTTACTACTATATGTTGCAAGAAATAGTGAGCACACAAATGTATGTAGGGAGTACTATCAAAGGCATCGTGACGCTGAACAAAGACGTTCTTACTCATATGTATCTTGGGGTGTCCATAATTCATCTTCGTACTCAACAATAATGAAAAAAATTTAAAAGGATTGACGTCTAGATATTAGTTTAAAATATTTTAGGGATAGAGTAGCAAGGGAATGTAGAGATAATGATGAAAGGGTTACTACATATACATTGGACATTTTAAAGGTTACAGAAGAGAATAAGGTGACAGATTACAAGGGGATGTGGTACAAGGGTAATCATTATTGTGTTCAAAAGGTAGATGAAAATCGACAAACATTTGACTATGGCATTGCTGCATATTTTACAATAGATTTCCAGTCACAGGTTCGTGATGGAAACTTAAAAACATACACCTTGCGATACTATGGATTAGTTGAAGATATATTAGAGCTTAACTTTATATATATCATAGGTGGTGTTATTTAATGCTATGTGGCTTATAAATATTATGGTTGGAAATCATCCAAAAACATATATGCATGAAAATAGATTTTGTAATATCAACCATAGTAGGTGTGAGCAAACAGATGAACCATATGTTTTCCTTGACTGATGTGAGCAGATATGTTTATGTTGCCATCCTACAGAATTCCTGAAGTCATTTGTTATTGAGTATGATCCTAGATCAATAAGATCCTTTCAACATTTACGTGAAGACCATCCTATCCTGGAGAAAATGTCATGTGATGATAGCTCAGATGATGAGGCTCATTAAAGGAAATTTCAAATCAAAATGGGCCTTTTAAATTTAACTCAAATTCCATGTCATCATGTGTTAGGCAATGAAATTGATTTAAATTTGAAATACCATATAGGTCTTAAACACTTTTTTAATATAAATTTGGGGATAGGTATCATAAAAAAAATACTTTTTTTGTTTGTATTTTTGACATATCTTCCTGTGTTTTTACTCAAATTTCGATTGGGAGAGCTCGTTGGATGTGGAGTTAAATTCCGAATCCAACGAGTACCCACTGGGCATACTTTTGACGGACCCCGCTACCCCAAAAACAAGAAATACTTGAAAAAACATGAGGATGATGTCAGCATCATGTTTTTTCAGGTATTTCTTGTTTTTGGGGTAGCGGGCTCCGTCAAAAGTATGCCGAGTGGGTTTTTGTTGGATGCAGAATTTAATTACGCATCCAATGAGCTCTCTCAATCAATATTTGAGTAAAACCATGGGGCGATATGTCGAAATAAAAACAAAAAAGTATCTTTTTCTTTTCTTCCTCCAAAATTAATAAATATTATTTTATTATTTTAATTATTATTTTAATAAAAAAAATTTGGATGCCCATTTTGAGTTGAAATTTCCTCTAATGAATGGACAAGAAGACATGATTGGAACTTACAATGTATATTCAACTTATTTTGATGATTAATGAGAATTTTATGAATAGTTATACTTGAAAAATTGTCCATTAGTTTCAAATTAAGGTTGTTTTTGTCTTAAAGTCTAACAGGAAAGGTTTAGGAAACTCATTGAAAGTTCTTTTAACATCCTAAACTTGCAAAACTTTAATTTTTTTTTAATTTGTCTTCTAAAGATATTAAGTGGGTGCAAAATCTTGTACCTTTGCATTTTTAGAATATTTATTTAGCATATAAGATCCAAATGTTCATATTACATAATCAATATTTTAAGAGTACATAAATTAGGAAAAAATTCTCATATTTAATTATGGCGAAATGTTTATTAATTGAAATATACAAATATAATAAAACCATTGCATGATTTTTATGTCTATTTTTAATTTAGGAAGAAGCCAAAGAAAAAAATTCTATAAATGTATAAATGACGTAATTTCAAACTTACTAAGACAATATAACATGATAAGAATGTTATGTGTATTATCATTATATTTATTTACAACATTTTTCTTTTTACTATCTTAGAAAGCTTAAATATTTATGAATTTTTTTCTTGTAGAATTGAATTTTTTATTATAAACTTATTTTTTGTAATTGCAAGTTAGATTTTGAAGAATGTGTTAAGAATTTTTATTTTCAAAAATAATTTTTGGTTGAATTTTTTTTCCATTTGATTTAGTGTTACCAATTTTCTTATGGTTTTAGTAAGTATTTTAATTCATTTGCATAATATTTATTTTATAATACTTATTACTCTATTTCATATAGTTAGATAATTGATGTTTTCATGATATATAAATTGTACTTGCACTTCATTCATGGACTAATACAATGAAGCTTATAAAACTAACTCTAAATTTTGGAAGATGTGTTAACATTGGATTAGGTCTCTTGCTTCAATCTGCGAACAAAAAAATGAGCACAAAATTTTTGGAGGAACACATATTAATGAAGTAACTTCGAAAGGAAGTATTTTATCTACAACACCATCATCACATTCAAATTTGATAGATGATGTATACATACCTAATGTGGAGACCACATTAGATACTCGATTTGAAATGGATAGGTTACAATTATATAAAGAGTGGTTGAATAGAGATAATGTAAACCCATTCATAAGAGATGCAATTCAAGCGGCATACAACACAATTGTCTTTGACAAAGATAATGCAACAAATACATAAATAGTTGGTGATGATATGCCAAGGTAAATAGTCATTTAATTTCTACTTATTAATTTTAGGTTTCTAATATCATAAAATATGAACATAATAATATATTCTACCATATTGTTGAGGAGTAATATCATTGTTTCCAAAGAAGTCATTAATGTTCATGGAGTGCAAAATCAATCTTCTCCCTTAGATGAACCAACTATAGCATCTATTGGTACATCTCTTGCACCTCCTTTGAAACATCCAAATGGATATGTTAGAGGAGAGGTGAGCAATGGCATGCAATTTACAATCACTTTGAATGAAATAGGGCAAGTGGTAAATGATGAAGCGGGGAGAACATGGAGAGACATACTTCATCATGAAGCATTGAGATTATTTGGTCCTACAATTATTAGAGATTTTCTCCATCAAGGTAAAACATTACTATTATAGATTTTTTCATAGATTGCATGCTTAAAATATGTTGTATATATTTATATGCTTAACTTAATGGTTTATGTTTTAAACTAAAAAATGTATATCTTCTACTCATTGCTGCATTTTGTATGTTTTATATACAACATTTCATGTTATTACTACGATACTAGGAAACTTAAAATATCTCATATATATTATTAGCTTTTTATATTTACTTTGCAGAAAAGTCCAAGAAGGATGAGTTGGTATCTCATATGCACAAAGTTTCTACAATTGTACCTCCCAAGCAAATTATCCATAGTGTTTCTAAATATATGAAAAATAGTAGAAATGCTTTGAGAGGGAAATTGGTTAGAAACAAAAATATAGTAAAACCACATTTCATAGGAGAAGCAGAGCGGAAAGGTGGTATGTTGTCCACATGCCATCTTTTGGGGAAAGGTGGTATGTTGTCTGCAGAAGCAAAATATGTAAGTTTACTACACTACTATGTTTCTCAAGTAAACTTTATTTTTCTTATAATAGTATTTTGTAACAATTTTATTATTGTTTTAAATTGTAGTTGCAAGTATTCAATACTAAAATATGTGAAGATGATAAAGAATTTGCTTCATGCTATGGTGTATATTCTCTCATCCATCAAAAAATTAAAGAAGGATTTCATCCTATAGTTGCGGGGTAAATTTCAACTAGAAATTCTTTGTTCTAAATAAAGGTTCATGATATGAAACAAATATATGTAAATGAAAGTTTCATTTAAAACAAAAATTAACATTATTTAAAAGAAAAGTTAACAAGGTTTGGATCTTTAAATCAAATTATTGGTTTATGGTTCACTAATTAAGATGCTACATTTTTTACTCGATTTACTTGGTTGTTTTACTTAGATATTTGCATGAATAAGTTTTTTAGTCTTATGTATATTTGTTTAAGTATGTAGAGTGGTAGTCTATGCATTAATATTCATGAGTATCTCTGTACACTTTATAGAGAATAATTATTCGGTATGACGTATGATTTATCTAAGTATTGATATGTAGAATGAACATAGATAAATGGATGAAGTATTTACATAAAAAAATATGAGCAAAATAATCATAAACAACGACTATGTACTAGTAGGGATTAGAACCACCTATCTAATGAATAAATTTCCAAACATAAACAAGTCTATGAATAAAACCTTTAAACGGAGATTAGATAATAGCTTAGAAATTGAGGCTAACTTTTCCAAGGGTAAACAAAATCTATGAACAATATTCCTTTAAACACAGAAATAAATGATATTAAGAACACCATATGAGCAACTTATCTAATGAGGATTTGATGTAAAGGAAATATAGTAAAATAGAGAAAACAAATGAAATAAAAACACTAGATGCTTATATGAGTTTATCACGCCCGTAGGAGAAATTGCAATTGGAACAACTATGTTCCAACCAACAATAGGCCATCGAGAAGCCAAACTAATTGATCAACAATCAAACCCTAGCATAAACCATGACACTGAATGGGATATCATTCATGCTCTCAAGTGTAATAGAACTCTTTTTCCCACAGATAACTTTTGTTTCAATCACTACAAACAACCTCTTTGTCTCATAACAAAGATCAAAACTTGACACAAATTTGTAACATGTCAAAGGTGCTCACACAATAATTTTCCATCCAATTGCATACTAGGAAGAAAATATATTTTGCTTAGATCTTGTAGAAATTATTGGTGTGCTATAGAAATTAACACATGTACTTGGATCCAAAAATTTCAACATAAAAATTATAAAAATTAAATTAATAACATACCAATATTCAATATGATCCAAGTACATATATATTTTATGTTTTATATCTTTTCCAAGTACATATGTTTTAGCTATAAATGCATAAGATAACTTAAATAATACAAGTGGGGCTGCTAAAGGAAGCAAGTCCCTGCATTTAGCATTAGATATAATCAGTTAGATGTTGGATACATGTCGAGCCTGCAATTAACCATTGTCTGTCGTCAATCATCACACGTCCGTGCTTTGGGTAGCGTATTCACTTTTTTTTAATTTAGTTGTTTTGTTAATATAATTTTGAAGTTTAATGTTTTGGCATTTGAATGAATGATGAGCAGAGCTATAGACTTGATGATTTGTGCTAGTTTCGAATGTTATGAAGATGGACCAACATATTTTCTGTTCGTCCCCATGGAGGCTATCAGAGCGTTCGAGGGATACGGAGCGAGGCGTGTCTGGTTTGATACTTTAGCCAACTATGGAAAAGGCAAAAAACATTCACTGTACTTGGGAGATGGGTCTGGTGTTCTTGGTGAAGCGGTGGAGGCATTGAAGGCCATATTGGATGAAGAGAGTCTAGATATGAGGTGGGAAGAAAGAGTTGTGTTGTTGCTGGATAAATTGGTTGTTCAACATGCAAAGGCCTTCAAAGCCTCCATGTCGAGTCCTTGTATCCATGTGTAATTAGTATCTTATTTACTGCAGATGAACGACTCAAAGAATAGAAATATAACAATGTGTACTTAGTGCTTTTGTATGCATATGGTTCATAATTTGCAACCAAAGAGACTTCAAAATTTTACAACCTTGATTGTAATGTTATTTGATTTTGTGATCTAGGTCGAATTTGCATGGATTTCTTTCTAGAACTATGCCAGTTAGAATTCCGCCCTAAGACAAGTCTTGATTGTAGGGTGTAGCATGTACTGTGTAACATGAATTAACTGTAGTCACTTCTGCGTAGCACTAAAGTGGTTAGTGATCTGTTAGCAGATGCAGTTGCTATGGATTTCAACAGAATATTGTGAATTCTTTAAGGATCGAGACACAATTGCTATGGATTTTGAACCGTATATTGAAAATTCGTTAAGTATCCATCTGCATCCCCATAAATATTGTTTGAACCCTATAAAGGGATGTGCATATTCCGTTGACTACATGTCAACAAAAATTATTAATAAACAACAATAAAAGATTAATTACTAATTAACAATGCTTTGAAAAGAGAACCATAAACCAAAATCATTTAATAGACTGGGGAAGCTGAGAGAGCCTATTTATGTTCACTACATTCGGCATAGGATGCTAACACAATTGTCACGAGACGTTGGAGTTTGTATAATCCATGACATTGGACTTGCATGCATTTTGTATCTACATTTGATGCAATGACGATGCCATTACATCATTTTCTTTAATAACTTTCATAATCCTTTTAAAACCCTGACTGATGAACCATGCCTTCATCAAACCACTGAAGATACAACTGACTTAATCCTTGCATATTTATTCATCTTTATTTTTTTCCCCTCGAGCTTGCGGAGAATCGAGTCTTCATTAATGGAATCCACAGAGTAGAATGCCAGTTCTTCCAGATCGCGATCTAGAGACTGGATTGAAAATGGAGTCAAAGTACAGTCAACGTTCGAGTCACAAGGAGGAAACAATGGTTGTGATAGAGACGTCGAGGGTTCGATTCACACAAAAAGCAGCTCTTGGAATGTAAGTATATCTATGATCTTAGTTCTCAAAGTAATAATTTCGAAGTAAAAATAGAAACTGTTAATCTACTCACAGTGGCATATTTTATTTAAAGTATCATGTGCAAGCCATGACATCGAAATTAGGAAGGGTCGAACAAACTCATGCATTTCCAGGCATATGTTGGTAAAAGCAGCGCCTTCCGAGTTTCTCCTACATTTGAACCTGTCTTTAGTTCTTTTCCACCTTGTTGAAATTTTATATCATAGCATAATCCATGGGATGCCAGGTTCCACTCTGTACTGCTACACAGACCTACTATTTCGTGCACCCTGCACTATTGTTCAGGTTAGATTGCAGGTAATTGGTAAACCTGCTACATTTCAGGCTTCAAATATTGCACGCCATTCCATTCCATTTACACAGACTTTATTTTTACCGTGAATGTGGCTGGCAGAGCTTCTAAGGTTTATTTTTACAGTGTACATTTCCTGAATTTACTTATTATACATATTTTTGGCAACTCAAAAATATTTTTATCGTGTACATTTATAGAATTTACTTTTTATACATATTTTTGGCAACTCAAAAATTGTAGTTGACTTGGCTAAGGATATTGGGACATTGCAGACGACAATTTTGTATGTGTGATATAAAAGGATGCGAGACCTCATTTCTAGAAATATTTTCTTTATCTTATTTAACAGAGAAAGCAATAATCTTACATACCAGATTTCTAAAGGAGCTTTGAGTGCAGAAAAAATATATTTTTATGAAAATTTTGTAGCCAACATTCTAGTGCACAAGCCACGTTATAAAATTTATTAGTAGAGCACCCTCTCCTATCCTATGGCTGTTCAGTTTAGTAAGCTTGTTGTATTTATTTGGATTATTTCGACAGCTTCTTAATAGCCTTGGTGATGCTTGCATGGGCTTTGATCTAATGGTTTTTTAAATGTTTCAGGATTGCTATATGATGTTTGTAATCTTTGGTCACTTTCGTTGATTTTTGTTCTTCTATTTGAAATTTTTGATTCTATGTATAAAAGTGATTGTATCATAAATTTTGTTAATCAAAGAGAATATCATCATCAAAGTTAATATAATATATGACATTATCTTAGACATGTTTAAATATGATTGATTGAAAAATTTATGACATGATGATATCATGTGAAAAGGTAATTCTATCAGTGAAGCACTTTTGGTTAGGCCATGAAATACAAGAATAGAGGAGGAAAATATGTTGGTAGGCGCATGGAGTGGCAAAAACCAAAGCAGTCTCATGATTACAGACATGTATATGTACAACAATAATGTAGACCGGTTAAGAAAATAAAATATTGTCAATTGTGTAACAATAATTTTAGACATAAATATGTAAGTATTATTTATATCTTTTATCATTTTTATATATACAAAGTGGGAAATGTGGTGGCTAACAACATTGCATGCCACTCGAACCAATTGTATGCACTCTGCTTGAGCACCACTAAAGCCAGCTAATTCATCATGCATGAATAGCAAGTGGCATGACAACTTTGTTTACAAAGCATATCTAACACGAATTTCCATGCACTTCATGGGATCATTTACAACTTTGGTTACCAGTAACATTAGCAACTGAACAATGCTTTATTTTCACTGAGCGATTTAATTAACATGTTGGATTGTTACGGAGATAAATTCCTATGGCTTGGGGTACCACAACACACAGCTTGACTCTAGAAATCAATCCTTTCCTATATGCAAGAGAAACCAAATATCTAACACTAAAGGATCTCGATTCGTACCTTATTCCGGACGGTTGATGTAGATCTCCGTTGAGCTTTCCAACTCCAGCTTGAATGGATAAATTGCTTCCTCAACATTCAATAAACAAGACAAGCATGCTATATATAATCGTGTTAGACCTACTCTAGCATATATAATCAATAACATATAAGCATTTGAAATCATCCATGGATCAAATATTCATTCAAATACACATTATTGGACAGGAAAAGATATTTCTATTAATATAAAATAGAGATTACAATAGAGACAACCTCTATCGGCACGTCTGTAAATCGGAGAAACTGATTCCCCCACTTGGGCCTCCACCACTTCAATCCTCCATCTCTCGATAGCAAGCTCACAAGAAAAAGGCAATCTTGGGAAGAACACAAAAGTGCTCCAAGGGACAAAGGGATGCAAACTCAAGTATAAGCTGCGGCAACAATGGACTATAGTTCTCTTGCTCTTCAATTCCTCATGCCTTCAATGTATCCAAAGGGTTCCCTATATAGCTCTTCAATGGAGGAAACAAATCTCATATTTAATTATGGTGAAATGTTTATTAATTGAAATATACAAATATAATAAATCCATTTCATGATTTTTATGTCTATTTTTAATTTAGGACGAAGCCAAGGAAAAAAAATTTCTATAAATGTATAAATGATAAGAATGTGATATGTATTATCATTATATTTATTCACAACATTTTTCTTTTTACTATCTTAGAAAGCTTAAATATTTATGAATTTTTTCTTGTAGAATAGAATTTTTTATTATAAACTTATTTTTTGTAATTGCAAGTTAGATTTTGAAGGATGTGTTAATAATTTTTATTTTCAAAAAAAAATTTGGTTGAATTTTTTTTCCATTTGATTTAGTGTTACCAATTTTCTCATGGTTTTAGTAAGTATTTTATTTCATTTGCATAATATTTATTTTATAATACTTATTACTCTATTTCATATAGTTAGATAATTGATATTTTCCTGATACATAAATTGTACTTGCACTTCATTCATGGACTAATACAATGAAGGTTATAAAACTATCTCTGAATTTTGGAAAATGTGTTAACGTTGGATTAGGTCTCTTACTTCAATATGTGAACAAAAATATCAGCACAAAATTTTTGGAGGAACACATATTAATGAAGTACCTCCGAAAGGAAGTAGTTTATCTACAACAACATCGTCACATTCAAATTTGATAGATGATGTATACATAACTAATGTGGAGACCGCATTAGATACTCGATTTGAAATGGATAGGTTACAATTATATAAAGAGTGGTTGAATAGAGATAATGTAAACCCATTCATAAGAGATGGAATTCAAGCGGCATTCAACACAACTGTCTTTGACAAAGATAATGCAACAAACACATAAATAGTTGGTGATGATATGCCAAGGTAAATAGTCATTTAATTTCTACTTATTAATTTTATGTTTCTAATATCATAAAATATGAACATAATAATATATTCTAGCATATTGCTGAGGAGTAATATCATTGTTTCCAAAGAAGGCATTAATGTTCATGGAGTGCAAAATCAATCTTCTCCCTTAGATGAACCAACTATAGAATCTATTGGTACATGTCTTGCACCTCCTTTGAAACATCCAAATGGATATGTTAGAGGAGAGGTGAGCAATGGCATGCAATTTACAATCACTTTGAATGAAATAGGGCAAGTGGTAAATGATGAAGCGGGGAGAACATGGAGAGACATACTTCATCATGAAGCATTGAGATTATTTGGTCCTACAATTACTAGAGATTTTCTCCATCAAGGGCAAACATTACTATTCTAGATTTTTTCATAGATTGCATGCTTAAAATATGTTGTATATATTTATATGCTTAACTTAATGGTTTATGTTTTAAACTAAAAAATGTATATATTCTACTCATTGCTGCATTTTGTATGTTTTATATACAACATTTCATGTTATTACTACAATACTAGGAAACTTAAAATATCTCATATATATTATTATCTTTTTAGATTTACTTTGTAGAAAAATACAAGAAGGATGAGTTGGTATCTCATATGTACAAAGTTTCTGCAATTCTACCTCCCAAGCAACTTCTCCATAGTGTTGCTAAATATATGAAAAATAGTAGAAATTCTTTGAGAGGGAAATTGGTTAGAAACAAAAATATAGTAAAACCACATTTCATAGGAGAAGCGGAGTGGAAAGGTGGTATGTTGTCCACATGCCATCATTTGGGGAAAGGTGGTATGTTGTCTCCAGAAGCAAAATTTGTAAGTTTACTACACTACTATGTTTCTCAAGTAAACTTTATTTTTCTTATAATAGTATTTTCTAACAATTTTATTATTGTTTTAAATTGTAGTTGCAAGTATTCTACTAAAATATGTGAAGATGATAAAGAATTTGCTTCATGCTATGGTGTATCTTCTCTCATCCATCAAACAATTAAAGAAGGATTTCATCCTATAGTTGCGGGGTAAATTTCAACTAGAAATTCTTTGTTCTAAATAAAGGTTCATGATATGAAACAAATATATGTAAATGAAAGTTTCATTTAAAACAAAAATTAACATTATTTAAAACAAAAGTCAACAAGGTTTGGATCTTTAGATCAAATTATTGGTTTATGGTTCACTAATTAAGATGCTACATTTTTTACTCGATTTACTTGGTTGTTTTACTTAGATATTTGCATGAATAAGAATTTTAGTCTTATATATATTTGTTTAAGTATGTAGAGTGGTAGTCTATGAATTAATATTCATGAGTATCTCTATACACTTTATAGAGAATAATTATTCGGTAAGAAGTATGATTTATCTAAGTATTGATATGTAGAATGAACATAGATAAATGTATGAAGTATTTAGATAAAAAAATATGAGCAAAATAATCATAAACAACAACTATGTACTAGTAGGGATTAGAACCACCTATCTAATGAATAAATTTCCAAACATAAACAAGTCTATGAATAAAACCTTTAAACGGAGATTAGATAATAGCTTAGAAATTGAGGCTAACTTTTCCAAGGGTAAACAAAATCTATGAACAATATTCCTTTAAACACATAAATAAATGATATTAAGAACACCATATGAGCAACTTATCTAATGAGGATTTGATGTAAAGGAAATATAGTAAAATAGAGAAAACAAATGAAATAAAAACACTAGATGCTTATATGAGTTTATCAAGCGCGTAGGAGAAATTGCAATTGGAACAACTATGTTCCAACAAACAATAGACCATCGAGAAGCCAAACTAATTGATCAACAATCAACCCCTAGTATAAACCATGACACCGAATGGGATATCATTCATGCTCTCAAGTGTAATAGAACTCTTTTTCCCACAAATAACTTTTGTTTCAATCACTACAAACAACCTCTTTGTCCCATAACAAAGATCAAAACTTGACACAAATTTGTAACACATCAAAGGTGCTCACACAATAATTTTCCATCCAATTGCATACTAGGAAGAAAATATATTTTGCTTACATCTTATAGAAATTATTGGTGTGTTATAGAAATTAACACATGTACTTGGATCCAAAAATTTCAACATAAAAATTATAAAAATTAAATTAATAACATACCAATATTCAATATGATCCAAGTACATATATATTTTATGTTTTATATCTTTTCCAAGTACATATGTTTTAGCTATAAATGCATAATATAACTTAAATAATACAAGTGGGGCTACTAAAGGCAGCAAGTCCCTCCCTTTAGCATTAGATATAATCAGTTAGATGTTGGATGCATGTCGAGCTTGCAACTAACTATTGTCCGTCGCCAATCATCACACGTCCGTGCTTTAAGTAGCGTATTCACTTTTTCTTAATTTAGTTGTTTTGTTAATATAATTTCGAAGTTTAATGTTTTGGCATTTGAATGAATGACGAGCAGAGATGTAGAATTGACGGGTTGTGCCAGTTTCGAATGTTATGAAGACACACCAACATATTTTGTGTTCGTCCCCATGGAGGCTATCAGAGTGTTCGAGGGATACGGAGGGAGGCGTTTCTGGTTTTATACTTTAGCCGGATATGGACAAGGAAAAAAACATTCACTGTCTTTGGGAGATCGGTCTAGTGTTCTTGGTGAAGCAGTGGAGGCATTGAAGGCCATATTGGATGAAGAGAGTCTAGATATGAGGTGGGAAGAAGGAGATGTGTTGTTGCTGGATAACTTGGTTGTTCAACATGTGAAGGCCTTCAAAGCCTCGACATCGAGTCCTTGTATCCATGTGTAAGTAGTAGCTTATTTACTGCAGATGAACGACTCAGAGAAGAGCAATATAACGATGTGTACTTAGTGCTTTTGTATGCGTATGGTTCATAATTTGCAACCAAAGAGACTTCAAAATTTTACAACCTTGATTGTAATGTTATTTGATTTTGTGATCTAGGTCAAATTTACATGGATTTATTTCTAGAACTATGCCAGTGAGAATTCCTCCCTAAGACGAGTCTTGATTGTAGGGTGTAGCATGTACTATGTAACATGAATTGACTGTAGTCGCTTCTGCTTAGTACTGAAGGGGTTAGTGATCTCTTACCGGATGCAGTTGCTATGGATTTCAACAGAATATTGTGAATTATTTAAGGATCGAAACACAGCTGCTATGGATTTCAACCGTATATTGCAAATTCGTTAAGGATCCATCTGCATCCCCATAAATATTGTTTGAACCCTATAAAGGGATGTGCATATTCCGTCGACTACATTTCAACAAAAATTGTTAATAAACAACAGTAAAAGATTAATTACTAATTAACAATGCTTTGAAAAGAGAACTGTAAACCAAAATCATTTAATAGACTGGGGAAGCTGAGAGAGCCGATTTATGTTCACTACATTTTTCTCAGCATGCTAACACAACTGTCACCAGACGTTGGAGTTCGTATAATCCATGACATTGGGATTGCATGCATTTTGTATCTACATTTGATGCAATGACAATGCCATTAAAAAATTTTCTTTAATAACTTTCATAATGCTTTTAAAACCCTGACTGACGAACCATGCCTTCATCAGAACCACTGACGATACAACTGACTTAATCCTTGCATATTTATTCATCTTCATTTTTTTCCCCTCAGGCTTGCAGAGAATCGAGTCTTCGTTAATGGAATCCACAGAGTAGCACGGAAGTTCTTCCAGATCAGGATCCAGAGACTGGATTGAAAACAGAGTCGAAGCACAGTCAATGTCCGAGTCGTGAGGAGGCAACAATGGTTGTGATAGAGACGTCGAGGGTTCGATTCCCACAAACAACAGCTCTTGGAATGTAAGCAGATCTATGATCTCAGTTATCAAAGTAATAATTTTGAGGTAAAAATAGAAACCATTAATCTATTCACGGTGGCATATTTTCTATAAAGTATCATGTGCAAGCCATGCCAACGAAATTAGGAAGGGTCGAACAAACTCATGCATTTCCAAGCATATGTTGGTAAAAGCAGCACCTTCCCAGTTTCTCTTACATTTGAACCTGTCTTTAGTTCTTTTCCACCTTATTGAAATTTTCTATCGCAGCATAATCCAGGGGATGCCAGGTTCCACTCTGTACTGCTACACATACCTACTGTTTTGTGCACTCTGCACTATTGTTCACGTTAGCTTGCAGGTAATTGGTAACCCTGCTGCATTTCAGGCTTCAAATATTGCACGCCATTCCATTCCATTTACAAAGACTTTATTTTTACCGTGAATGTGGTTGGCAGAGCTTCTAGGGTTTATTTTTATAGTGTACATTTCTAGAATTTACTTTTTATACATATTTTTGGCAACTCAAAAATTGTAGCTGACTCGGCCAAGGATATTGGGACATTGCAGACGACAGTTTTGTATGAGTGATATAAAAGGATGCGAGACCTCATTTTTAGAAGTATTTCCTTTATCTTATTTAACACAGAAAGCAATAAACTTACATACCAGATTTCTAAAAGAGCTTTGAGTGCAGAAAAAAGTATATTTTTATGAAAATTTTGTAGCCAGCATTCTAGTGCACAAGCCACGTTATAAAATTTATTAGTAGAGCACCCTCTCCTATCATATGGTTGTTCAGTTTAGTAAGCTTGTTGTATTTATTTGGATTATTTTGACAGCTTCTTAATAGCCTAGGTGATGCTTGCGTGGGCTTTGATCTGATGGTTTTTTAAATGTTTCAGGATTGCTACATGATGTTTGTAATCTTTGGTCACTCTCGTTGATTTTTGTTCTTCTATTTGAAATTTTTGATTCTATGTATAAAAGTGATTGTATCCTAAATTTTGTTAATCAAAGAGAATATCATCATCAAAGTTAATATAATATATGACATTATCTTAGACATGTTTAAATATGATTGATTGAAAAATTTATGACATGATGATATCATGTGAAAAGGTAATTCTCTCAGTGAATCACTTTTGGCTAGGCCATGAAATACAAGAATAGACGAGGAGAAGATGTTGGTAGGTGCATGGAGTGGAAAAAACCAAAGCAGTCTCATGATTACGGACATGTATTTGTACAACAATACTATAGACCGGTTAAGAAAATAAAATATTGTCAATTGCGTAACAATAATTTTAGACATAAAGATGTAAGTATTATTTATATATTTTATCATTTTTATATATACAAAGTGGGAAATGTGGTGGATAACAACATTGCATGCCACTCAAACCAATTGTATGCACTCTGCTTAAGCGCCACTAAAGCTAGTTCATTCATCATGCATGAATAGCAAGTGGCATGATGGCTTTGTTTACAAAGCATATCTAACATGAATATCCATGCACGTCATGGAAGCATTTACAACTTTGGTTACCAGTAACATTGGCAATTGAACAATGCTTTATTTCCGCTGAGAAATTTAATTAACATGCTGGATTATTACGGAGAGAAATTCCTATGGCTTGGGGTACCACAACAGACAGCTTGACTCTAGAAATCAATCGTTTCCTATATGCAAGAGAAACCAAATATCTAACACTAGAGGATCTTGATTCGTACCTTATTCTGGATGGTTTTTGTAGATCGTCATTGAGCTTTCCAACTCCAACTTGAATTGATAAATTGCTTCCTCAACATTCAAGAAACAAGACAAGCATGATATATATAATCGTGTTAGACCTACTCTAGCATATTAAATCAATAACATATAAGCATTTGAAATCATCCACGGATCAAATATTCATTCAAATACACATTATTGGACAGGAAGAGATATTTCTATTAATATAAAATAGAGATTACAATAGAGACAACCTCTGTCGGCACGTCTGCGAATCGGAGAAACTGAGTCCCCCACTTGGGCCTCCACCACTTCAATCCTCCATATCTCGATATCAAGCTCACAAGCAAAAGAAAATATTGGGAAGAACAGAAAGGTTCTCCAAGGGACAAAGGGATGCAAACTCAAGTATAAGCTGCAGCAACAATGGACTATAGTTCTCTTGCTCTTCAATTCCTCATGCCTTCAATGTATCCAAAGGGTTCCTTATATAGCTCTTCAATTGGTTAATGAAAGGTTGAATCCAAGTGATCTCAAGGCATATGGAAGGCCAGGAGACAAGTGAGATGGAACCATATCAAGGAAAACTCCAAAAGAATTTGGCCTTTTGCACACATCCCAATGTACGCGATTTTAAGGGTCAAACCCGTGTATATACGTGAGAAAGGCTTTAAAAGTCACGTATGGTAATTTTTGCATGTTTTAGGGATGATCTTGTAAACATCAAAAGTACAAAAATGGTGGATGGGGTCTAAGGAGTCTGCAGAGGGACAGGGAAGGCCATAAAACTGTGATTCACCATGTGTGGTAAAATCAGCTGTAACAGATGCCACCTAATGTGTGAGGTCAGAGGGGTCATACGATGGCCTAAATACATTATAAGTCCATCCTAGAAGTGAAGTGATGAAGAACCCAGTGGTAGAACCAGCCATCCAATCAACACTATACAATGATACAACTCTGCACATAACTACAAATAGATATAGCAGTCCTAGATACATAAGAGTACAATGGACATGAATAGGCATGATACAATATAACATATGTGGTAATCACCATGTACAATATAAATAGATCAGAATATCCATTATGAATATATACAAAGGATCGTGATCTCCATGAAGACTGAAGATATATAATGGATCAAGATCTCCATAATGGCTGGAAATGTCTGACATATACTGGAACCAAGTCACGAGAGTTTAAATCTCATGAACACCGGCACGATCAAGGAGGTAGCATATAAGATATGCCACCAATCAAGAAGGTCTTCTACACAAACCACTATGACTACATGTCCTACTATGTCAATAGAGGTGTCGAGGTCGAAGATAGTAGTCCATCGTCTGATTACCGGTCATTGATGTATACCGTTAACAGATGCGAGATCACCCACCAATAATGAAAATGGGAATCAAGGTACTATAGTGCAAACTAACAAGTGTGAATAAATGTGTTGAGGTCGAACACTTGAGAGAATCCATCGATTAGGGCACATTGATGTATTCCCAAAAAACTATCGATGGCGAGAGAACCTGCCACTAATGACTGCAAGTCTCAAGGAACTCAAAATGACTCTAGATTCCTATCCCAGAATAAATGATATGAAGTCAATGGGATGAAATCCGTTGGAAGGAGGGAATTAAGGCATCTTCCATCATCCAACACAAGGTAGTAAACAAAGTTGTATAATGTGGAAGGAGTCAATCATAATGTGCACGAACCAGTAACTGTACCAAGAACGGCCGACATGCAAACTCAAGATAAATGAGGAATGTCCGACTCAGGTTTCAACTTCCTTCGAACAAGAGCATAACGACGAATGGTGAATGAATACAGGAAGCATAAAATTGATATACAAAACTAGGACATCTCTATGACACAGGAGGCATCGATAGAGGCTCCACAGGGACTGGAAGCTTAACCAGTTGATGGAGATAAACTCATAGAAATGAGTACAGCTCCTAAATTCAAACTATTAACCCAACCAATGGATGTGATATACAGTTCTCTATTTGAAGGCGAGACGAATTGAATGCTACCAAAGATAACATCTTTTCTTGTCCGGCTTTTTGGTTTTTTGATTTTTTTTTGGACTTCAAATATTTTGAAAATCTTGAAAAATAATAAAAGTGCTTTATAGTTATAGACTAGGAGGAGATAAGTGTCAAGGTACAAACAAACTAGTTCCAAGAAGTGAAACATGGCTATGCTCAATGCAAGGACACATGTGTAGGATAGCAACACTCGAGGGAAAGTCCCCTCCTGGTAAAAATAGGGAATCAAGCTGCAAAGGATATACAAAATGGCTCTGCGTGGAAAGACATGAGACAAGCTCAGGCTATATGGATGATATTCAAAGTCAGGGAAGCCAACATAAGGCTCAACGAGGCAGGCAAAGCTCATGAAAATGCAATTACAACTTGACATAAGGGATTCCTGGGGGAAATAGGCCAGCAAAAGATCAAGAGGAGTATGAGTCTCTTGTGAAATTACATGGCGATACTATACAAAGGACTCTCGGACCTAAGAGAGGACTCACAGCATGGGTACCAAATGCAAAGGGGAGCTAACTAGGACACCCATGTATAGGAAAGATCTACCATTCACATAGTACCACTTCTAACAGTAGCGTGAAGGTTCCGTGATACTATGGAATAGGTTCGTACCTAAGGTTAAGATGGAATGGTCATAAGGCAATGCATAAGTGTAAGTGGATTTGAAATCCTAACCTATATGCCAGTTCAAACATAATAATTGTGATAGAAACAAATGGGTCGAAACCTCGGAGAGAGTGTACAAAAACCGGATCCTACATGACGACCATATTAGTCCAAAACAACCCAAAATAGTCAATAAAGAATCGAAACTATAGGATATAGGGATGAATGATCATGACAACTACTGCCAAAGGAAACAATGTGGTGAACCATGGGACATAAAAAGGAATGTAAAGTGTAGACACAACATTCACATATCCACTACCACCCCCGTGAGGGTGACCACTGGTGTAAAGACCAAGCAGAGGGAAAAAAAATCCTCCACAAATGGAGTAGAGGATGTAATATGACCATTCCCAAATCTATGAGCACGGTAAGGGGTTGTGATGCCCCCAAGTCTAACACCAAGGCCCGTATTAGGATGAAGGATGGGTGATAGGATACCAAGCATGCCAAAAATAAAAGTACCCAAACTCAAGAGAGCATAAATATACTCAAGTAACCACGATCCCAAAGGCCAACTAGTGCATAAAGAGCACACTCCTAAGAAAATATACAGCCAAAATACAAGTAAACCAAGGGGAGGATATGTGAGCTCTTGAATGCAACATGTATGTCTCACCTAAGAGAGGATCGAAACTCCCATACACTACAAGCATAGGTATGTAACCAATTATACTGGCCCTTAGCTTCAACGCATAAAGCAACTATGTTGTCCGACCTCTACCTAGCCAGAACACGTACATAATAACCTTTGCAACTACCCTCTATGATACCTAGGTAAGGAAACTAAGGTCACCCCAATATAACCAATGCTCAGGTGAAAATTTGTAGGTGGGATAGACTGTATGGGCAGGGTAGCAAAGCCCGAAACTCTCAAAAGAGCCCCCAGATACGAATACAATCCTGGAAATATCTCTAGTGCTACTGAGTTACAACTAGGGGTCATCCCAATCATAACCGCTCACACAGCCTCATGCTTAACTCTCGTGTAAGAGGAGTGTCTTGAGAAACACTAATTATACCAAATATTTCACTATCTCACTTGGACAGACACCTACATGTTGTTGTTTAGTGGTCTTGGAGAATTTACTCACAATGAACTATTCCGAGACCCTAAAACCTAATCTTTTTGGTGTACCCTATAAAAGAAAAGAGTGTAATTCATTTTATTATGCATTGATTTGAATTGGCTGTAATTACTCAAAGGGAAATGGCCATACAACTAATGACATTATGACTCAACAATGAAATAAATATGTACACCATAACAAACAATGATAAGTGCAATATTTGTCAAATGAAAAATAGGGTATGCCACTACATGAGATGCATAAATATATATTCCTTTATGAATGCCAATGTAATCCTTCCCATATGAAAGCCTAAATAAAACTCTCATCCAAGAAATCCAATGCAAGTACCTCCTCAAATCCATATGCAAAAGATGCAACTACCTTGTATTTTTCAATATAAATGCATGAAAAATGCAATAAAATTCATCTAAAACTCTCAATCTTTGTAGCAAGTATAAAACACAAGCCCAGCAAGACACCGAGACAAAAAATAGAAATGCACTAATGGAAAAACAAAAAGGATAAATGACTAAAACTACTTTCAAAGAAAAATCAATGAAAAAGCGGTCTCTGGTCACAAAAGAAGCATCCAACAGACAACATCAGACCCAAGGAAGACCCAACCACACTCACAACCCACCCAAGAACTTCCCACAACATCAAACTCACCAAAAGGGAGGATGTACGCGACTGTTTAAAGAACAACTGCATATATACATGACTTTTGGCCAAAAAGCTACCTGTATACGCGGATTTTGGCCAAAAAACTGCGTGTATACGCGACTTTTGGCCAAAAATCTGCGTATATATGTGACTTTTGGCCAAAAAACTACGTATACAGAGAAGACAGTGTTAAAAAGTAGGCCAAGGGTCAAACCAATAAAGGGGGCTGTCAATGGATGAACATACTATAAAATGCAACACATAAACAAGGAGAAACAAAGAGCAAGTTAAGAATATCAAGCACATTGTGCCCCCAAACCCCAAAGAAAAACAAGGAACGTCCCCAGTGGAGTCGCCAATTCTATTACGGAGAGAAATTCCTATGGCTTGGGGTACCACAATAGACAGCTTGACTCTAGAAATCAATCCTTTCCTATATGCAAGAGAAACCAAATATCTAAATCTAAAGCATCTCGATTCGTACCTTATTTTGGACGGTCGATGTAGATCCCCATTGAGCTTTCCAACTCCAACTTGAATTGATAAATTGCTTCCTCCACATTCAATAAACAAGACAAGCATGCTATATATAATCATGTTAGACCTACTCTAGCATATATAATCAATAACATATAAGCATTTGAAATCATCCATGGATCAAATATTCATTCAAATACACATTATTGGACAGGAAAAAATATTTCTATTAATATAAAATAAAGATTACAAAAGAGACAACCTCTATTGGCACGTCTGTGAATCGGAGAAACTAAGTCCCCCAGTTGGGCCTCCACCACTTCAATCCTCCATCTCTCGATAGCAAGCTCACAAGCAAAAGGAAATATTGGGAAGAACAAAAAATTCCTCCAAGGGACAAAGGGATGCAAACTCAAGTATAAGTTGTGGCAACAATGTACTATAGTTCTCTTGCTCTTCAATTCCTCATGCCTTCAATGTATCCAAAGGGTTCCTTATATAGCTCTTCAATGGGGTAATGAAAGGTCAAATCTGAGAGATCTCAAGGCATATGGAAGGCCAGGAGACAAGTGAGTCGGATCCACATCAAGGAAAATTCCAAAATAATTTGGCCTTTTGCACACATCTCGATGTACACGGTTTTAGGGGTCAAACCCGTGTATATACGTGAGAAAGGGTTTAAAAGTCACGTATGGCAATTTTTGCATGTTTTTAGGGATGATCTTGGAAACATAAAAAGTACAAGAATGGTCCACGGGGTCTAAGGAGTCCGCAGAGGGATAGGGAAGGAAATAAAACTTTGATTCACCCTGTGTGGTAAAATCAACTATAACATGTATGAATTGTGGGGCTTAATAAATTACTAGCTACGTTTGGCATATAAGTAAACAACCACGAGCTTGTATAAGTTAGCAATTTATATATATGTACTGTTTCATTTGGGTTCAAGACATTTACCACGATTGGAGATGTTTCAAACAAGTCTGTAGAGGAATTTTTTGAGCATGATGCCAAACTTTCTTGAGATAGACATTGATCAGTGTGGGAGATTGTAGGCATGGAAAGAAGCATGGGAAATTGTAGGCACAGAAAGAACAAGGGAAATTTTCCCCACAGTGAGTATGAATCTTTACGCATGGCCAGGATTGTTGAGAACCAAGCTCATCTGGCACAGATGGGGCTCCAAAAGCAAGCAGAGATCTAAAAAAACTGGGTGAACCAGTTGGGAGTCGTTTCTTGGGAGAAGACACAAAGTTTTGTTTTGTTTCTAGTTCAGATCACCGAATGTAACTATGTCCGGTGATATCTAGATCACAGTCTCCAGTAGGCAATGGTGGCGGGTGTCTCACTAGAATATTTGCTGGAGAAATGTCCACAGCGAGCTCCTCGACGCTCTGAGATTGGCTGGTCGACGGGCGAGTGGTCGACCGTCGTTTAATGTCCTTATCTGTTACATGGAGGCCTCTATCATAAGCCTCCTCTATGACAGTCTTCAAGTCAGATATCGATCGTAAGCCTCCTCTGTGACAGTCTTCATTTTCATATATTTTTTCTTAAAATCCTAGACCATATATGTAGACCAGACCTAAGGGATGATTTTTTTCCTTATTTTCAGCTAGGTTTCACTTGTTTCTCATTATGAATTTTCATTTCTAGTTATGAATTTTTACAGGATAATCAAAATATTCCTAAATTTTATAGAGTGTGGGTGCTTGTGTGCCATTGCTATCCCTAGAATTCTCTTCTAAAGAGAATTTATGTCATTCCAGTCCAAATCTTTGCTAATAGTTCATACTATTGATTAGGCTTATTAGGCTTAATGGTGATACTAAGAGTTGTAAGTGCTATTGCTAAGTGATTCCTAAATCACTCTCTCAAAGAAGTTATGTTCGATGTTAATTTTCATTACTCTTTCAGAAGAAGTTGTGTACAATTTTCATTTCTAGGCTATTTCAAATATATTCTTACCTTTGGATGGCTATGTGTACAATGCAGCAGCTGGTGAATCCAACATCTGGTACAGGAGAGGCTCATCATCCTCTCAGCCAAGGTAAAAACTTTGGAATGGCTATGTGTACAATGCAACAACTGGTGAATCAATTTTAGTCCATTGCTTAACATTTATACATTTTAATAGAATTTATTGTTTTATATTGCTACGTTTTGGTGAATCAAAGAGGATTGATTTCCTAACAAGAACCGATTCTAGTGACTCCAATTTCATATAAATATTTCTATTTGATGAGGGGGGAGGAGCGATATCTTTATATCGATATGATTTGATCCATCTCAATTATATGATACCTCCCATTGATTGAAAAAAGGGTGGCTTCTTTGAAAGGAGATCCAAATCCGAATCGTGTGTGTATATATATATCATCTCAATTATATGATGCGTCCCATTCATTGAACAAAGGGTGTCTTCCTTGAAAGGAGATCCAAACCCAAATCATGTGTATATATATATATATATCATCTCAATTATATGATACCTCCCATTGATTGAACAAAGGGTGGCTTCCTTGAAAGGAGATCCAGACCCGAATCGTGTGTGTGTGCGTGTGTGTGTGTGTGTGTATACCTTGATTTCCTTATGTTAAAAGTGATATGTGGCAAAAGGAAGAAGCAATACTATTCAATTTAGCTTCTATGTTTGTTTATCTTGATTGTTTTCCATTGAATACATTAAGTGGTAAAAAGAAGAGAAGTTTCACTAACCTTAGTTGTGTGTGTGTGTGTGTTATTTAGAGTGGTTCGAATGGGAGGGAAGTATACATCTATAGAGAACCGAACTCGTTATCTTTTTATCACTTTATATCTCTATGTTGAAGAGATGGTCAACCTCCTTCAATGAATTCTGAGCCCAAATTTTTTCTAGTTCTTGATATATATTGATTTGTTAAGACATTAGGAGAGCGAGATACCTAAAGAGTTTGTTGGAATTCTTATGTATATTGAGATGGGGGGGGTGAATTAGTATAAAGTGCATATTAAACGTTTTATTACTTCAACTAAAATATGCACCAATTTCTATTTCAACCAATCAATAAGAAACAAAAGTGTGCAAATAATTTGTATAGTATATATATACAACGAGATACACCAATCTCCAAAAATGTGAGCACCAATTAGTCTGGAACTAACCTGATTGCAAGCATCAACTCACTTATTATAGGAACCAACCAGTAAGGCCTTCAATCTTTTGCGCAAGAACCAACTTCTAGATTTCAAAAACAGACTTGAATGGATGTCAATTCTATTGCACAAACTCCAACTTGTTTTTATTAGGAACCAACCTAATTGAAGACTGCAATATCCTTCTTTTATTTTTCAACACCAATTGAATAGAAGCACCTACTCCCCTTTCCTTGGAATGGGCCATTTCATGCCACTTTTTGCATCTCGCAAGTGTTTTAGCAACCAGTTGCGCCTTCTCCATCACATTTATCACCAACAAAGGCAACCTTTCCCCTGATAAAACCACACACATCCACTACATCACCTCTTCGGTTCCCGAGGATATCAATTTGAGGATATCAAGTGAAACATCCACGACCACAAAATGATCAGAATAGTTCAAAGATGAATGAAGCACTCGATATTTGTTCCCTTACATTCTAATGAAAAGAAATTTCTAGGTCGGGGGTTCGAGCCCCGTGGTGCACTTATGAGCATAAAAAGAAAACAGTCTCTCCATCGAATTCAATATCGTACGCTCTAACCCTCTCTCGTTCCTCCATTAAATCATGGCTCTCGCAATCAATTTTCATCTCAAATTTATCCCATTCTCTTGAGTTTCCTGGTTCAACCTCACCTTCAGTGACCGAATAAAATTCTCAGAAATGCCCATATTTTTCCCTACCTGCTCTTCTTCTTCTTTCCTTGTTGTTGCATATATGTATTAAGATATCTCACCATCTTCTTTCTCCTTCCTTATCGTTGCAAAGATATAGAGAGAAATTTAGGGCGGTCACCCAATTAGGTTAACATAATGTTTCAAAGGGCCCATTATGGAACATTGGCCTATGTCCTTATTTAAATAAAATTTCATTAACACACTATTTCAAAGGGGCCATTATCATATTAAATATGTGAATTTTTTTTATTTATGGTATAATTTTAATTTTGAGGTTTTATATTATTGGAGCATTATTTTTATTGTAGATACAATGTAAGTATGAAATTTATATTTACAAAAATTAGTTTTATATCTAAAATTTAGAATGTATGAATTATTATTTGTTGGAAAATTTAGTATCCTTTGTATTTTATTAACTTCTTAATGTGGTATTAAGAAATAAATTTTACAATGCGTCAACTTATCCTCTTTAGTTTCTCACATCTTGATATGTAAAACTACTCCAACATATCCTCTATAGTTTGTGCATGCAAAACTACACACTCATTAGTTATCGACATGGGTGTGGATAAATTCAATGGTTGTGTTTTCAAACCAAGTAGAATTCCCATCCTTGGAGCTCTTTGAGATGATTAGGTTGAGTCTCGGTCTTGGAGATGGGTAAATTCAACTGAGTCAGAGGAGTCCCTTCAAAAGGTCTTGCATTTGTTCATATGTAACTTATGTTAGCACACAAGTGGAGGCTTATAATGCTCTAGTAAGAGGAAATAAAAGTGTAATGAAGTTGGTGGACCTTTTAGATGTAGTTGTATTTTTATAAATCTGATTATGTTTATGCCATAAATTTTTATTTTCTCAACCAGTTCATAAAACAATATATGTCGCACTACTAGACACTGACCTTTACACACTAGAAAAAATTCAATCCATCATCATTAGATTAAGACCTTGAAAAGTTGCACTAACACATTTCTTCCATCTTCTGAAGAAGCTTGTTCTTACCCACTCATTACAATATGCTACGAACAATCATTTTTTATGAAATCTTAAACATAAGTAGAACTTTTATACAGATTCTAAATATGTAATTTCTATTTCAAAATATCATATTTTCTGTTTTTTTCAATTTCTAGTGTGTTCTAACTCTTTGACTCAAAAAACACATTGTTAGTGTTTTTTTCTATAACTTTTGAACTCTTTATAGTTAAAAAACATTGTGTGGTGCACTATAATACAATGGCATATACATTATATAAAAAACCCATGTCACGATTATGGCATTAATACCTTCAAAGGATGCACCCACAAAAGACGTACCATTTTTGAGCAATGAACACTTAGATAATTATTAAAAAAATTAAAAAATATACTAATTTTATTTTTTAAAAATAGTGTCGCACTAGATAAATATGTTTTCTACATGCATAAAATTTTTTGTAGCTTGAAACAATCATTTAGGCCCTCAAAGACTGTACTGACAAAATCATATGTCTTATCACTTGCTTGAAAAATAAAAAAGTGTCTATTAGAAAATATGAAAAGTGACATAGGTATGGAAATTTTCAATACATTAAACTTATATATTCATAAATTTGATTCAATTTCCTAGATAATTTTCATATTTGTTACTAAAAGCAAGATACTTTATGTAAGTATCTCAAAAAACCAAAGTAAGTTGAGGGATTCCTGATTTTTCAGTTTTCTATTGCATTTAACACACCAAAAGTGACCCTCATTAGCTTGCACTCACCCATATGAAGGACGTGTCTTGTCTTATTGGTTCAAGGATATTTCAATTTTATGTAATGCTTATTTTTACAATTCATGATGCCCCAGGTCTATCATTGTGTTGTGGTGAATTATACTTTGTGTGAATCACCTTATGTTGTAGTTATTGATTTTATGTATTTCATAATAATACCATAAATTATTTCTTTCAATCTTGCATATAAAAATCAAAGGCCTTCAGACAAAGGGAACATATGGATGCCCAACCTATGGGCCTTTCACCTCATCTAGAATATCATGACATCCAGTAAAGACTATATATGAGGAGTATAGAATGTTTCTAAATATTAATCACCCATATCGTGTACAAGATAAGGATGAATTTGTTGGGAAGGAGTGCCTTGTCAAAGCACCTTTGAACATGAATCCCAAGAGATGGATGCATGCATATAGAAACACACATGGTAATTATCATGCCAACATTTCCTAATGTTTTATAATCACATCTCAAAAGAGTGAATTTGGTAAATTTATTATCTTTTTCCTTTGCGATAGGATCCCTTCCTCTAGGAATGACTCGAAAGACATTATTTTCACAGTTGCCATACTATGAAGACCTACCTATTGTTCACATGTTTGACACAATTCACATAGGTAAGAATGTATCTTCTTGTTTATATAATATTCTATTTGAGAAGAATTCTACACATGGGAAACCACTAAATAAGCTACAAGTGAGGATGGACCTAAAAGAAGCAGGAATAATGCCTCATCTTTGGCCATATGATGATGGTAACTTTGTAGATGATCCATGGTCTCTCGCAAAGGAGGGTAAAGGGAATATGATTAAATCCATAAAATCAGTAAGATTCCTAATAGGTTTTGGAGTAAATTTTAAGAAGGCATTCACGAAAGGAAATGGACTTGCTGGAATGAAGACCCATGATTGGTACAATTTCCTTAGGGTGCGTATGTGCACAATGGTTGAATTTATCTATATTATATATTATATGCCTTTAAAATTATTTTATTTTTTTCATTTATTTTATATTTCATGTGTTATTAATCAACTTGAACATTCTATATGTAGTAATCATTACTAGTGAGCCTTCCAAATAATATGGATGACAACACTAAGACGAAAATCTACAAGTTGAGTAAATTTTTTAGGTATAATGCATTTCCTATATAAGAAAAAATGTCTCTTTATGTATAATGCAACATAATAGGAAGTTGTTCATATAAAGTATTTTCTTCCTTTACACAAATTTTGGTTTATGTTAGTTATTTCTATTTTAGGTGGGTCACTTCAACCGAGATACACAACAAAGACTTAAAGATGTGGAAGAAAGAAGTTCCCATTCTAATGTATGACATGCAAAAATATTTACCAACAAGTTTCTTCAATGCACAAGAACACTACATTGTGCATATATTGCATGAAATAGAGATGTGTGGATCATTTCAAGCAAGAACAATTTTTCCCTTTTGAGCGTTAGTTAAAGGTTTTGAAAAAAATTGTAAAGCAAAAGGCTCGTCCTAAAGGTTCCATGGAGTCAAGCCTTACTTGTTGTTCAAATCAATAGTTTATCTCACCGAATTGTGCAATGAATTAAATATTGAAGGGCCACAACTATGGCACTCAAATCAAAGTGAAAAAGTTGAAGGGCATGTATTCAGAGGATGAGAGAAAACAAGGGAAATTAAAGGTGGGTAAACTAATATCCATATATGGTACACACGTCTAATTTTTTATTAGGATGGTATAATGTGTTTTATGTTTGTGATTGTAGGTGCTAATGAAATGGAGGATTTACTACTATATGTTGCAAGAAATAGTGAGCACACAAATGTATGGAGGGAGTACTATCAAAGGCATCGTGACGCCGAACAAAGACGTTCTTACTCATATGTATCTTGGGGTGTCCATAATTCATCTTCATACTCAACAATAATGAAAAAAATTGAAAAGGATTGACGTCTAGCTACTAGTTTAAAATATTTTAGGGATAGAGTAGCAAGGGAATGTAAAGATAATGATGAAAGGGTTACTACATATACATTGGACATTTTGAAGGGTACAGAAGAGAATAAGGTGACACATTACAAGGGGATGTGGTACAAGGGTAATCATTATCGTGTTCAAAAGGTAGATGAAAATCGACAAGCATTTGACTATGGCATTGCTGCATATTTTACAATAGATTTCCAGTCACAGGTTCGTGATGGAAACTTAAAAACATACACCTTGCGATAATATGGATTAGTTGAAGATATATTAGAGCTTAACTTTATATATTTCATGGTGGTGTTATTTAATGCTAAGTGGTTTATAAATATTGTGGTTGGAAATCATCCAAAAACATAAATGCATGAAAATATATTTTGTAATATCAACCATAGTAGGTGTGTGCAAATAGATGAACCATATGTTTTCCTTGACCAATGTGAGCAGATATGTTTATGTTGCCATCCTACACAATTCCCGAAGTCATTTGTTATTGAGTATGATCCTAGATCAATAATATCCTTTCAACATTTACATGAAGACCATCCTATCCTGGAGAAAATTTCATCTGATGATAGCTGAGATGATGAGGCTCATTAAAGGAAATTTCAAATCAAAATGGGCCTTTTAACTTTAACTCAAATTCCATGTCATCATGTGTTAGGAAATGAAATTGCTTTAAATTTGAAATACCATATAGGTCTTAAACACTTTTTTAATATAAATTTGGGGATAGGTATCGTAAAAAAATACTTTTTTGTTTGTATTTTCGACATATCTTCCTGTGTTTTTACTCAAATTTCGATCGAGAGAGCTTGTTGGATGTGGAATTAAATTCTACATCCAATGAGTACCCACTGGGCATACTTTTGACGGACCCCGCTACCCCAAAAACAAGAAATACTTGAAAAAATGTGAGGATGATGTCAGCATCACGTTTTTTAAGGTATTTCTTGTTTTTGGGGTAGCAGGCTCTATCAAAAGTATGCCGAGTGGGTTTTCGTTGGATGCGGAATTTAATTCCGCATCCAACGAGATCTCTCAATCAAGATTTGAGTAAAACCACGGGGAGATATGTCGAAAATAAAAACAAAAAAGTAGTTTTTTCTTTTCTTCCTCCAAAATTAATAAATATTATTTTATTATTTTAACTATTATTTTAATAAAAAAAAATTGGAGGCCCATTTTGAGTTGAAATTTCCTCTAATGAATGGACAAGAAGACATGATTGGAACTTACAATGTATATTCAAATTATTTTGATGATTAATGAGAATTTTATGAATAGTTATACTTGAAAAATTGTCCATTAGTTTCAAATTAAGGTTGTTTTTGTCTTAAAGTCTAATAGGAAAGGTTTAGGAAACTCATTGAAAGTTCTTTTAACATCCTAAACTTGCAAAACCTTAATTTTTTTTTAATTTGTCTTCTAAAGATAATAAGTGGGTTCAAAATATTGTACCTTTGCATTTTTAGAATATTTATTTAGCATATAAGATCCAAATGTTCATATTACATAATCAATATTTTAAGAGTACATAAATTAGGAAAAAATTCTCATATTTAATTATGGTATAATGTTTATTAATTGAAATATACAAATATAATAAAACCATTGCATGATTTTTATGTCTATTTTTAATTTAGGAAGAAGCCAAAGAAAAAAATTCTATAAATGTATAAATGACGTAATTTCAAACTTACTAAGACAATATAACATGATAAGAATGTTATATGTATTATCATTATATTTATTCACAACATTTTTCTTTTTACTATCTTAGAAAGCTTAAATATTTATGAATTTTTTTCTTGTAGAATTGAATTTTTTATTATAAACTTATTTTTTGTAATTGCAAGTTAGATTTTGAAGGATGTGTTAAGAATTTTTATTTTCAAAAATAATTTTTGGTTGAATTTTTTTTCCATTTGATTTAGTGTTACCAATTTTCTTATGGTTTTAGTAAGTATTTTAATTCATTTGCATAATATTTATTTTATAATACTTATTACTCTATTTCATATAGTTAGATAATTGATGTTTTCATGATATATAAATTGAACTTGCACTTCATTCATGGACTAATACAATGAAGCTTATAAAACTAACTCTAAATTTTGGAAGATGTGTTAACGTTGGATTAGGTCTCTTGATTCAATATGCGAACAAAAAAATGAGCACAAAATTTTTGGAGGAACACATATTAATGAAGTACCTTCGAAAGGAAGTATTTTATCTACAACACCATCGTCACATTCAAATTTGATAGATGATGTATACATACCTAATGTGGAGACCACATTAGATACTCGATTTGAAATGGATAGGTTACAATTATATAAAGAGTGGTTGCATAGAGATAATGTAAACCCATTCATAAGAGATGCAATTCAAGCGGCATACAACACAACTGTCTTTGACAAAGATAATGCAACAAATACATAAATAGTTGGTGATGATATGCCAAGGTAAATAGTCATTTAATTTCTACTTATTAATTTTAGGCTTCTAATATCATAAAATATCAACATAATAATATATTCTACCATATTGTTGAGGAGTAATATCATTGTTTCCAAAGAAGGCATTAATGTTCATGGAGTGCAAAATCAATCTTCTCCCTTAGATGAACCAACTATAGAATCTATTGGTACATCTCTTGCACCTCCTTTGAAACATCCAAATGGATATGTTAGAGGAGAGGTGAGCAATGGCATGCAATTTACAATCACTTTGAATGAAATAGGGCAAGTGGTAAATGATGAAGCGGGGAGAACATGGAGAGACATACTTCATCATGAAGCATTGAGATTATTTGGTCCTACAATTATTAGAGATTTTCTCCATCAAGGTAAAACATTACTATTATAGATTTTTTCATAGATTGCATGCTTAAAATATGTTGTATATATTTATATGCTTAACTTAATGGTTTATGTTTTAAACTAAAAAATGTATATCTTCTACTCATTGCTGCATTTTGTATGTTTTATATACAACATTTCATGTTATTACTACGATACTAGGAAACTTAAAATATCTCATATATATTATTAGCTTTTTATATTTACTTTGCAGAAAAATCCAAGAAGGATGAGTTGGTATCTCATATGCACAAAGTTTCTACAATTGTACCTCCCAAGCAAATTCTCCATAGTGTTGCTAAATATATGAAAAATAGTAGAAATGCTTTGAGATGGAAATTGGTTAGAAACAAAAATATAGTAAAACCGCATTTCATAAGAGAAGCAGAGCGGAAAGGTGGTATGTTGTCCACATGCCATCGTTCGGGGAAAGGTGGTATGTTGTCTGCAGAAGCAAAATATGTAAGTTTACTACACTACTATGTTTCTCAAGTAAACTTTATATTTCTTATAATAGTATTTTCTAACAATTTTATTATTGTTTTAAATTGTAGTTGCAAGTATTCAATACTAAAATATGTGAAGACGATAAAGAATTTGCTTCATGCTATGGTGTATCTTCTCTCATCCATCAAAAAATTAAAGAAGGATTTCATCCTATAGTTGCGGGGTAAATTTCAACTAGAAATTCTTTGTTCTAAATAAAGGTTCATGATATGAAACAAATATATGTAAATGAAAGTTTCATTTAAAACAAAAATTAACATTATTTAAAACAAAAGTTAACAAGGTTTGGATCTTTAGATCAAATTATTGGTTTATGGTTCACTAATTAAGATGCTACATTTTTTACTCGATTTACTTGGTTGTTTTACTTAGATATTTGCATGAATAAGTTTTTTAGTCTTATGTATATTTGTTTAAGTATGTAGAGTGGTAGTCTATGCATTAATATTCATGAGTATCTCTATACACTTTATAGAGAATAATTATCCGGTATGAAGTATGATTTATCTAAGTATTGATATGTAGAATGAACATAGATAAATGTATGAAGTATTTAGATAAAAAAATATCAGCAAAATAATCATAAACAACGACTATGTACTAGTAGGGATTAGAACCACCTATCTAATGAATAAATTTCGAAACATAAACAAGTCTATGAATAAAACCTTTAAACGGAGATTAGATAATAGATTAGAAATTGAGGCTAACTTTTCCAAGGGTAAACAAAATCTCTGAACAATATTCCTTTAAACACAGAAATAAATGATATTAAGAACACCATATGAGCAACTTATCTAATGAGTATTTGATGTAAAGGAAATATAGTAAATTAGAGAAAACAAATTAAATAAAAACACTAGATTCTTATATGAGTTTATCACGCCCATAGGAGAAATTGCAATTGGAACAACTATGTTCCAACCAACAATAGGCCATCGAGAAGCCAAACTAATTGATCAACAATCAACCCCTAGCATAAATCATGACACTGAATGGGATATCATTCATGCTCTCAAGTGTAATAGAACTCTTTTTCCCACAGATAACTTTTGTTTCAATCACTACAAACAACCTCTTTGTCTCATAACAAAGATCAAAACTTGACACAAATTTGTAACACGTCAAAGGTGCTCACACAATAATTTTCCATCCAATTGCATACTAAGAAGAAAATATATTTTGCTTAGATATTATAGAAATTATTGGTGTTCTATAGAAATTAACACATGTACTTGGATCCAAAAATTTCAACATAAAAATTATAAAAATTAAATTAATAACATACCAATATTCAATATGATCCAAGTACATATATTCTTTATGTTTTATATGTTTTCCAAGTACATATGTTTTAGCTATAAATGCATAAGATAACTTAAATAATATAAGTGGGGCTGCTAAAGGAAGCAAGTCCCTGCCTTTAGCATTAGATATAATCAGTTAGATGTTGGATGCATGTCGAGCCTGCAATTAACCATTGTCCGTCGTCAATCATCACACGTCCGTGCTTTGGGTAGCGTATTCACTTTATTTTAATTTAGTTCTTTTGTTAATATAATTTCAAAGTTTAATGTTTTGGCATTTGAATGAATGATGAGAAGAGCTATAGAATTGATGAGTTGTGCTAGTTTCGAATGCTAGGAAGATTGACCAACATATTTTCTGTTCGTCCTCATGGAAGCTATCAGAGCGTTCGAGGGATACGGAGTGAGGCGTGTCTGGTTTGATACTTTAGCCAACTATGGACAAGGAAAAAAACATTCACTGTCTTTGGGAGATGGGTCTAGTGTTCTTGGTGAAGCGGTGGAGGCATTGAAGGCCATATTGGATGAAGAGAGTCTAGATATGAGGTGGGAAGAAAGAGATGTGTTGTTGCTGGATAACTTGGTTGTTCAACATGCGAAGGATTTCAAAGCCTCCATGTCGAGTCCTTGTATCGATGCGTAAGTAGTATCTTATTTACTGCAGATGAATGACTCAAAGAATAGAAATATAACGATGTGTACTTAGTGCTTTTGTATGCATATGGTTCATAATTTGCAACCAAAGAGAGTTCAAAATTTTACAACCTTGATTGTAATGTTATTTGATTTTGTGATCTAGGTCGAATTTGCATGGATTTCTTTCTAGAACTATGCCAGTGAGAATTCCGCCCTAAAACGAGTCTTGATTGTAGGGTGTAGCATGTTCTATGTAACATGAATTGACTGTAGTCACTTCTGCGTAGCACTAAAGGGGTTAGTGATCTGTTAGCAGATGCAGTTGCTATGGATTTCAACAGAATATTGTGAATTCTTTAAGGATTGAGATACAGCTGCTATGGATTTTTAACCGTATATTGCAAATTCGTTAAGGATCCATCTGCATCCCCATAAATATTATTTGAACCCTATAAAGGGATGTGCATATTCCATTGACTACATGTCAACAAAAATTATTAATAAACAACAATAAAAGATTAATTACTAATTAACAATTCTTTGAAAAGAGAACCATAAACCAAAATCATTTAATAGACTGGGGAAGCTGAGAGAGCCTATTTATGTTCACTACATTCGGCTTAGGATGCTAACACAATTGTCACCAGACGTTGGAGTTTGTATAATCCATGACATTGGGCTTGCATGCATTTTGTATCTACATTTGATGCAATGACGATGCCATTACATCATTTTATTTAATAACTTTCATAATCCTTTTAAAACCCTGACTGATGAACCATGCCTTCATCAGAACCACTGACGATACAACTGACTTAATCCTTGCATATTTATTCATCTTTATTTTTTTCCCCTCGATCTTGCGAAGAATCGAGTCTTCGTTAATGGAATCCACAGAGTAGCATGACAGTTCTTCCAGATTGCGATCCAGAGACTGGATTGAAAATGGAGTCGAAGTACAGTCAACGTCCGAGTCACAAGGAGGAAACAATGGTTGTGATAGAGACGTTGAGGGTTCGATTCCCACAAACAGCAGCTCTTGGAATGTAAGTAGATCTATGATCTTAGTTCTCAAAGTAATAATTTCGAAGTAAAAATAGAAACTGTTAATCTATTCACAGTGGCATATTTTATTTAAAGTATCATGTGCAAGCCATGACATCAAAATTAGGAAGGGTCAAACAAACTCATGCATTTCCAGGCATATGTTGGTAAAAGAAGCGCCTTCCCAGTTTCTCCTACATTTGAACCTGTCTTTAGTTCTTTTCCACCTTATTGAAATTTTCTATCATAGCATAATCCATGGGATGCCAGGTTCCACTCTGTACTGCTACATAGACCTACTATTTCGTGCACCCTGCACTATTGTTCACGTTAGATTGCAGGTAATTGGTAACCCTCCTACATTTTAGGCTTCAAATATTGCACGCCATTCCATTCCATTTACACAGACTTTATTTTTACCGTGAATGTGGCTGGCAGAGCTTCTAAGGTTTATTTTTACAGTGTACATTTCCAGAATTTACTTATTATACATATTTTTGGCAACTCAAAAATATTTTTATCGTGTACACTTATAGAATTTACTTTTTATACATATTTTTGGCAACTCAAAAATTGTAGTTGACTCGGCTAAGGATATTGGGACATTGCAGACGGCAATTTTGTATGTGTGATATAAAAGGATACGAGACCTCATTTCTATAAATATTTCCTTTATCTTATTTAACAGAGAAAGCAATAACCTTACATACCAGATTTCTAAAAGAGCTTTGAGTGCAGAAAAATTATATTTTTATGAAAATTTTGTAGCCAGCATTCTAGTGCACAAGCCACGTTATAAAATTTATTAGTAGAGCACCCTCTCCTATCCTATGGCTGTCCAGTTTAGTAAGCTTGTTGTATTTATTTGGATTATTTCGACAGCTTCTTAATAGCCTTGGTGATTCTTGCATGGGCTTTGATCTAATGGTTTTTTAAATGTTTCAGGATTGCTATATGATGTTTGTAATCTTTGGTCACTTTCTTTGATTTTTGTTCTTCTATTTGAAATTTTTGATTCTATGTATAAAAGTGATTGCATCATAAATTTTGTTAATCAAAGAGAATATCATCATCAAAGTTAATATAATATATGACATTATCTTAGACACGTTTAAATATGATTGATTGAAAAATTTATGACATGATGATATCATGTGAAAAGGTAATTCTATCAGTGAATCACTTTTGGTTAGGCCATGAAATACAAGAATAGAGGAGGAAAAGATGTTGGTAGGCGCATGGAGTGGCAAAAACCAAAGCAGTCTCATGATTACAGACATGTATTTGTACAACAATACTGTAGACTGGTTAAGAAAATAAAATATTGTCAATTGTGTAACAATAATTTTAGACATAAATATGTAAGTATTATTTATATCTTTTATCATTTTTATATATACAAAGTGGGAAATGTGGTGGCTAACAACATTGCATGCCACTCGAACCAATTGTATGCACTCTGCTTGAGCACCACTAAAGCCATCTCATTCATCATGCATGAATAGCAAGTGGCGTGACAACTTTGTTTACAAAGCATATCTAACACGAATTTCCATGCACATCATGGAAGCATTTACAACTTTGGTTACCAGTAACATTGGCAACTGAACAATGCTTTATTTTCACTGAGCGATTTAATTAACATGCTGGATTGTTATGGAGATAAATACCTATGGCTTGGGGTACCACAACACACAGCTTGACTCTAGAAATCAATCCTTTCCTATATACAAGAGAAACCAAATATCTAACACTAAAGGATCTTGATTCGTACCTTATTCCGGACAGTTGATGTAGATCACCGTTGAGCTTTCCAACTCCATCTTGAATGGATAAATTGCTTCCTCAACATTCAATAAACAAGACAAGCATGCTATATATAATCATGTTAGACCTACTCTAGCATATATAATCAATAACATATAAGCATTTCAAAATCATCCATGGATCAAACATTCATTCAAATACACATTATTGGACAGGAAAAGATATTTATATTAATATAAAATAGAGATTACAATAGAGACAAACTCTGTCGGCATGTCTGCAAATCGGAGAAATTGAGTCCCCCACTTGGGCCTCCACCACTTCAATCCTCCATCTCTCGATAGCAAGCTCACAAGAAAAAGGCAATCTTGGGAAGAACACAAAAGTGCTCCAATGGACAAAGGGATTCAAACTCAAGTATAAGCTGCAGCAACAATGGACTATAGTTCTCTTGCTCTTCAATTCCTCATGCCTTCAATGTATCCAAAGGGTTCCCTATATAGCTCTTCAATGGGGTAATGAAAGGTCGAATCCAAGCGATCTAATGGCATATGGAAGGCCAGGAGACAAGTGATTCGGATCCACATCAAGGAAAACTCCAAAATAATTTGGCCTTTTGCACACATCCCGATGTACGCGGTTTTAGGGGTCAAACCCATGTATATACGTAAGGGTTTAAAAGTCACGTATGGAAATTTTTGCATGTTTTTAGGGATGATCTTGGAAACATCAAAAGTACAAAAATGGTCCATGGGGTCTAAGGATTCTGTAGAGGGATAGGGAAGGCCATAAAACTGTGATTCACCATGTGTGGTAAAATCGGCTATAACAGATGCTGCCTAATGTGTGAGGTAAGAGGGGTCATACGATGGCCAAAATACATTATAAGTACATCCCAGAAATGAAGTGATGAAGAAACCAGTGGTAGAACCAGCCATCCAATCAACATTATACAATGATACATCTCTGCACATAACTGCAAATAGATATAGCAGTCCTGGATACATAAGAGTACAATGGCCATGAATAGGCATGATACAATATAACATATGTGGTCATCGCCATGTACAATATAAATAGATCATAATCTCGATGATGAAGATAGGAAAAGGATCATGATCTCTATGACGACTGAAGATATATAATGGATCAAGATCTCCATAATGGCTAGAAATGTTTGACATATACTGGAACCAATTCACGAGAGATGAAATATCATGAACACTGACACGATCAAGAAGGTAGCATATAAGAGATTCCACCAATATAGAAGGTCCTCTACACAAACCACTATGAGTACATGTCCTACTATGTCAATAGAGGTGTCAAGGTTGAAGATAGTAGTCCATCGTCTGATTACCAGTCATTGATGTATACCATTAATAGATGGGATATCACCCACCAATAATGAAAATGGGAATCAAGGTACTAGAGTGCAAACTAACAAGTGTGAATAAATGTATTGAGGTCGAACACTTGAGAGAATCCATCGATCAGGGGACATTGATGTATTCTCAAAAAACCGTCGATGGTGAGAGAACCTACCATTAATGACTGCAAGTCTCAAGGCACTAAAAAATGACTCTAGATTCCTATCCTAGAATAAATGATATGAAGTCGATGGGATGAAATCCGCTAGAAGGAGGGAATTAAGGCATCTCCCATCATCCAACACGAGGTACTCAACAAAGCTATATAATGTGGAAGGACTTGATCATAATGTGCATGAACCAATAACTGTACTAAGAATGGCTGACATGCAAAGTCAAGATAAATGAGGAATGGTCCACTCAGGTTTCAACTTACTTCAAACAAGAGCATAACAACGAATGGTGAGTGAATGCGGGAAGCATAAAATGGATATACAAAACTGGGACATCTCTGCGACACAGGAGGCATTAATAGAGGCTCCATAGGGATTGGAAGCTTAACCAATTGATGGAGACAAACTCAGAGAAACGAGTACAGCTCCTAAAATCAAACTATTAACCCAACCAATGGATGTGATCAACAGTGCTCCGTTCGAAGGCGACACAAATCGAATCCTACCAAAGATAACATCTTTTCTGGTTTGGTTTTTTGGTTTTTTGATTTTTTTTGGACTTCTTCAAATATTTTGAAAAGCTTGAAAAATAATAAAAGTGCTTTATAGTTACAGACTAGGAGGAGATGAGTGTCAAGGAACAAACAAACTAGTTCCAAGCAGCGAAACATGCCTATGCTCAATGCAAGGACACATCTATAGGATATCGACACTCGGGGGAAAGTCCCCTCCTGGTAAAAATAGGGAATCAAGCTGCAAAGGATATACAAAATGGATTTGTGTGGCTAGACATGAGACAAGCTTGGGCTATATGGATGATACTCAAATTTAGGGAAGCCAACATAAGGCTCAATGGGGCAAGCAAAGCTCATGAAAATGCAGTTACAACTTGACATAAGGGAGTCTTGGGGGAAATAGGCCAGCAAAAGATCAAGAGGAGTATGAGGCTCTTGCGAAATGACATGGAGATACTATACAAAGGACTCCTGGACCTAAGAGAGGACTCATAGCATGGGTACCAAATGCAAAGAGGAGCTAACTACGACACCCATGTTTAGGAAAGCTCTACCATTCACATAGTACCACTTCTAACAGCAACGTGAAGGTTCCTTGATACTATGGAATAGGTTCGTACCTAAGGTTAAGATGGAATGATCATAAGGCAATGCATAAGTGCAAGCGGATATGAAATCCTAACCTATATGCTAGTTCAGACATAATACTTGTGATAGGAACGAACGGTTCGAGTCCTCGGAGAGAGTGTACAAAAACCAGATCCTACATGACAACCATATTAGTCCAAAACAACCCAAAATAATCAATAAAGAATCCAAACTATAGGATATAGGGATGAATGATCATGACAAATGCTCCCAAAGGAAACAATGCGGTGAACGATGGGACATAAAAAGGAATGTAAAGTGTAGACCCAACATTCATGTATCCACTACCATCCCCGTGAGGGTGACCACTAGTGTAAAGACAGAGTGAAGGGAATAAAAATCCTCCACAAATGGAGTAGAGGATGTAATATGACCATTCCCAAATCTATGAGCACGGTAAGGGGTTGTGATTCCCCCAAGTCTAACACCAAGGTCCGTATTAGGACGAAGGATGGGTGATAGGATACCAGGCATGACAAAAATAAAAGGACCCAAAATCAAGAGAGCATAAATATACTCAAGTAACCACGATCCCAAAGGCCAACTAGTGCACAAAGAGCACACTCCTAAGAAAATCTACAGCCAAAATACAAGCAAACCAAGAGGAGGATATGTGAGCTCCTGAATGCAGTAGGTATGTCTCGCCTAGGAGAGGATCAAAAATCCCATACACTACAAGCGTAGGTATGTAACCAATTATAGTGGCCCTTAGCTTCAACGCATAAAGCAACTATGTTTTTCAACGTCTACCTGGCCGGAACACCTACCGAATAACCTTTGCAACTACCCCCTGTGATACCTAGGTAAGGAAACTAAGGTCACCCCAATATAACCAATGCTCAGGTGAAAATTTGTAGGTGGGATCGACCGTATGGGTAGGGTAGCAAAGCCTAAAACTCTTGAAAGAGCCCCCAGATACGAATACAATACTAGAAATATCTCCGGTGCTACTGAGTTACAACTAGGGGTCATCCCAATCATAACCGCTCACACAGCCTCGTGCTTAACTCCCGTGTAAGAGGAGTGTCTTGAGAAACACTAATTATACCAAAGATTTCACTATCTCACCTAGACAGACACCTACATGTTGTTGTTTAGTGGTCTTGGAGAATTTACTCACAATGAACTATTCCAAGACCCTAAAACCTATTCTCGTTGGTGTACCCTATAAAAGAAAAGAGTGTAATTCATTTTATTATGCGTTGATTCTAATTGGCTGTAATTACTCAAAGGGAAATGGCCATACAACTAATGACATTATGACACAGCAATGAAATAAATATGTGCACCATAACAAACAATGCTAAGTGCAATATTTGTCAAATGAAAAATAGGGTATGCCACTACATGAGATGCATACTCTCATCCAAGCAATCGAATGCAAGTACCTCCTCAAATCCATATGCAAAAAATGTAACTACCTTGTATTTTTCAATCTAAAAGAATGAAAAATGCAATAAAAGTCATCTAAAACTCTCTGTCTTTGTAGCAAGTATAAAACACAAGACGAGCAAGACACCGAGACAAAAAATAGAAATGCACTAATGGAAAAACAAAAAGGATAAATGACTAAAACTACTTTCAAAGAAAAATCAATGAAAAAGCGGTCTCTGGTCACAAAAGAAGCATCCAACAGACAACATCAGACCCAAGGATTACCCAACCACACTCACAACCCATCCAAGAACTTCCCACAAGATCAAACTCACCAAAAGGGAGGATGTACGCGACTGTTTAAAGACAACTATGTATATACGCAACTTTTTGCCAAAAAGCTGCCTGTATATGCGGATTTTGGCCAAAAACCTGCGTGTATACACGACTTTTGGCCAAAAATCTGTGTATGTATGTGACTTTTGGCCAAAAAACTGCGTATACAGAGAAGAGAGTGGTAAAAAGTAGGCCAAGGGTCAAACCAATAAAGGGGAGTGTCAATGGATGAACATACTATAAAATGCAACACAAAAACAAGGAGAAACAAAGAGCAAGTCAAGAATATCAAGCACATTGTGCCCCCAAACCCCAAAGAAAAACAAGGAACGTCCCCAGCAGAGTCGCCAATTCTATTACGGAGAGAAAATCCTATAGCTTGGGGTACCACAACAGACAGCTTGACTCAAGAAATCAATCCTTTCCTATATGGAAGAGAAACCAAATATCTAACACTAAAGGATCTCGATTTGTACCTTATTCTAGACGGTTGGTGTAGATCCCCGTTGAGCTTTCCAACTCCAACTTGAATTGATAAATTGCTTCCTTAACATTCAATAAACAAGACAAGCATGCTATATATAATCGTGTTATACCTACTCTAGCATATATAATCAATAACATATAAGCATTTGAAATCATCCATGGATCAAATATTCATTCAAATACACATTATTGGACAAGAAAATATATTTCTATTAATATAAAATAGAGCTTACAATAGAGACAACCTCTATTGGCACGTCTGCGAATCGGAGAAACTGAGTCCCCCACTTGGGCCTCCACCACTTCAATCCTCCATCTCTCGATATCAAGCTCACAAGCAAAAGGAAAGCTTGGGAAGAACAAAAAAGTGCTCCAAGGGACAAAGGGATGCAGACTCAAGTATAAGTTGCGGCAACAATGGAATATAGTTCTCTTGCTCTTCAACTCCTCATGCCTTCAATGTATCCAAAGGGTTCCTTATATAGCTCTTCAATGGGGTAATGAAAGGTCGAATCTGAGAGATCTCAAGGCATATGGAATGCCAAGAGACAAGTGCGTCGGATCCACATCAAGGAAAATTCCAAAAGAATTTGGCCTTTTGCACACATCCCGATGTACGTGGTTTTAGGGGTCAAACCCGTGTATATATGCGAGAAAGGGTTTAAAAGTTGCGTATGGAAATTTTTGCATGTTTTTAGGGATGATCTTGGAAACATCAAAAGTACAAAAATGGTCCACGAGGTCGAAGGAGTCTGCAAAGGGATACGGAAGGCCATAAAACTATGATTCACCATGTGTGGTAAAATCAACTGTAACAGGTATGAATTGTGGGGCTTAATAAATTACTAGCTACTTTTGGCATATAAGTAAACAACCACGAGCTTGTATAAGTTAGCAATTTATATATATGTACTCTTTCATTTGGGTTCGCAACATTTACCACGATTGGAGATGGTTTAGACAAGTCTGTAGGGGAAGTTTTTGAGTATGATGCCAAAATTTCTTAAGACAGACATTGATTAGTGTGGGATATTGTAGGCATGGAAAGAAGCGTGGGAAACTGCAGGCACAAAAAGAACAAGGGAAATTTTCCCCACAGTGAGTATGAATCTTTACGCATGGCGAGGATTATTGAGAACCAAGCTTGTCTGGCACAGCTGGGGCTCCAAAAACAAGCAGAGATATAAAAAAACCGAGTGACAACGGTGGCGGGTGTCTCACTAGAATCTTTGCTGGAGAAATGTCCACAGCGAGCTCCTCGGCACTCTGAGATTGAATGGCCGACGGGTGAGTGGTCGACCATTGTTTAATGTCCTTCTCTGTTACGTGGAGGCCTCTCTCATAAGCCTCCTCTATGATAGTCTTCAGGTCAGATATCCGTCGTAAGCCTCCTCTATGATAGTCTTCATTTTCATATATTTTTTCTTAAAATCCTAGACCATATATGTAGACCAGACCCAAGGGATCATTTTTTTCCTTATTTTCAGCTAGGTTTTACTTGTTTCTAGTTATGAATTTTCGTTGCTGGTTATGAATTTTTACAGAATAATCAAAATATTCCTAAATTTTATAGAGTGTGGGTGTTTGTGTGCCATTGATATCCCTAGAACTGTCTTCTAAAGAGAATTTATGTCATTCGAGTCTAAATATTTGCTAATAGTTCATACTATTGATTAGGCTTATTAGGCTTAATGGTGATACTAAGAGTTGTAAGTGCTTTTGCTAAGTGATTCCTAAATCACTCTCTCAAAGAAGTTATGTTCGATGTTAATTTTCATTACTCTTTCAGAAGAAGTTGTGTACAATTTTCATTTCTAGGCTATTTGAAATATATTCTTACCTTTGGATGGCTATGTGTACAATGCAGCAACTGGTGAATCCAACATCTGGTGCAGTAGAGGCTCATCATCCTCTCACCCAAGGTAAAACCTTTGGAATCGCTATGTGTACAATGCAACAGCTAGTGAATCCAGCATCTAGTACAGGAAAGGCTCGACGTCCTCTCAGCCAAGGTAAAAGACTGAGCATCCTCTCATCCAAGGTAAAATAATTGTATCCATGCGTGTAGGAAAGACTTTGGCTGGTGCATGAAAGACTTTGGCTGGTGCACGAAAGAATCAACCAAAGTAGAAGCAAACGTAGAAGCAAAATTGAGGGAACCATCAAGTTGGAAGAACATGAAGAAATAGACTCCGGCTCGCACACTTACAACACACTTACATGCAAATTGTCACCAAGCAATACAACACACTTACATGCAAATTGCCACCAAGCGACACAACACACTTACATGCAAATTCCCACAAAACATTGCCTCCAAGCGACATCACATGTATATTGATATGCATGTTGTCAACAACAACATAGTTGAGTGCTACATTACAAAGTTAAATGTTTCAACTAAATTATGCAATCAAGCATTAAATGCCATGAACTAATGCTAAACTCATTCTAGCATTAATCGACTTGGAAATTGATTTGAATGAAATGTACTTCACCTGTATTGATCCAAAACAAAACATAGGCCAAGAAATATTGTTCTGCCTCGGGAAGAGGCCAAATAAGAGATAAAAATGCTTGATTTGTTCATGAAAAAGTAGGCTGTGCATGAAAAGGCATCTCGAAATGGACCAAAGAGAACTGTAAAAAAAATTTGATAACTTAGACTAAGTGTTTAAAACTAGTTTGGGTTCATGTGCATATTAATGAAAAACAACGGCAAGCCGATAACAAGAGTCCTTGAGTCCCTACTAGCTAAGACACGGACTAATAAGATACATGAAAATGATTTAAATGATATAAAATACACACTTTCCTATGAAAGATTAAAAAAAATTAATGATTATGCTCATTATAAAAAAAATTAATGATTATAAATGTTTTAATGAGTAAAGAACAAACTTTAATAAATTATATATTATATATAATGCAACAACAGTTACCTTTTATAAGCACGGCTTCACCACTTCCACAGGATGTTGGTTCATTTACTAGTTGTTTAGCAATAACTTCCAGTATTTTTACCACATGCATATATACTTTAACATCCAAATTTTAGACCTAATTTAAGCATAGTGAGTTTGACAAGCGTCACCACACCTTTATGCAAACCCATTTAAATCATTGTTTAGTAAACAAGATCATTTTTCGATGGAGACAAAAATGGTTAGCAATCCAAAATAATAAGATATTTTCGTTTTAAAAATTGTTTTCATAAATAAATATTGTTTTACATAAATTACAGTATGTTTTATAAAACCGTACCGAGTATTTTAAAAGTGAACAATATGTGTAGAATTTATATAAAACTCAACTTCGTATCGCGTATTTGTTTTAATAAGCAACATGTGTAGAGTAAATGATTGCTGTTTTTTATCTCCACCATTTCTGATCACAACAAACAACAACGTAGCCAGACCGAAACTGTGAGCAAAATTGTATGCTTTCCCACTTAGTGGCGAAATAATACGCTGCAACTAAGTGGGAGCAGAGATTTTAATACTTACGTCTGCACAGCGGACATGAAAGGCTACTCAAGAACCATTCAATGATGCAATCTTCATGGAAAACATGATTACAATGCAATCGTTTTGCATACTCCCCACCAGAAAGATTTTCAGAAAGAATTTCTTGACAAATTGCACAAAAGATTTCTTCGCCATCACCGGTGTCAGTAATGCTAATTGTAAGCATAGGTTCTAGAGCCAGTGCAACAATCACCGCAAGAGAGAATGGATTATCACGATGGCTGGCAATATACGAATCTCTCAAGTCTGGATGAAGCTCCAAACTTTGGTATCTAAATTCGAGTGGTAAAGAATCAGAGTGGCTATTGCCCTCCATCACTTCCAAAACCCGATTGCAATCCGCGAAACATCCACTCCAAGCAACTTGCACGCTCTCGACACCTCCATCCTGGCGGCTCCAATCCATTACAATTCGCAATAAGACAAGGTTAATATTTCCCGCCATTGCAGCTTTGAGTTCATCAAACCCTAAATCATTAGTGCCAGATTGCCGTGCAAAGTTATCTAAACGACCTATATCCACATTATCCCAAATGCTTTCCAGTCGCCACTCATCCCTGCTTTCTCCTCCGTATCTATAACTAAAACTTACACTTGAAATCAATTGTTTTTCAGCACCGGTTTGTCCCGCAGCCTGAGAGATGAAGTCAAATCCAGTTGGCGCTGTTACATCGGCCAAACTTAGCAAAAAAGGATATTGATTACTCAGGGTCCGGTCAAATATCTGTATAGCTCGATGTCTAATATCAGGGTACTGCTGTTGATTATTGTTTCGGCCGTTTCCTGATTCCTCCATTTCATTCCCAGGAATTCAGCGCATTTATTTCTACAAGTGATAGATAGTTTGGAGAAGGAGAATGCTTGCAGGTTGGGTATACAAATAATCATTTACTCTAAATAGTCATTTGCTTATAAGGCCGACGAAAGACGATACACATTAATAAATCTCATTTTCTTATAAGGCCGACGAAAGACGATGGACATTAATAAATAGTCATTGAACTTTGCTTACAAGGCAGACGAAAGACTATGGACATTAATAAATCTCACCGCCAAAAGATTCCAAAATCACAAAAGAAGAGGCCCTCTGTGGAGGAAGTGCACCAACACCCATTTCTAGCACTCTTTTGCTCACTAAAAGGACTTGAACATATCAACAATGTTCACGTTATGATTTTTTATATCTTTACATAGATATAATTATGAGATCGCCCTGCCGTTTGTATATCCTTAATACACAGAAATATCCTTACCTGTTGCAATAGAAATACAAATGAATTGCATGGGTGGGTTATGTCTTGTAATATAGCCCAACTTGCATAAAGACAACGTACAGCAACAAAGAATAAGAATATAGTTAGAATATACTCTTCATGGGTTATGACTTGATATTCTCCAGGTCTTGGAAAACAAAAACACAAGGTTAAGATCTCAGCTCTAAAACAAAAAAGCACGGTAAAGGTCTAAGCTTTCTCCACTTATAAAACCGATAAAATGGATGGGTTATTATATGATCTTTCTTCATCTCTAAAACAAGTAAAATGGGTCATTTATATCAGAGCTTTATCTAGCTCTAAAACAAATAAAATACATGTTATATCTGCGATTTCTCAAGCTCAATTGGTATTAACTCGACGTGATTTTGGTTCCCACACTTATAATTTGGTGGTTTATATGGAAATCAGATGGGATTCCCCCACTTGGTTCACTTGTGATGAGGTTGGCATGCATCATGGTGACTGTGCATTTCTCGTTTCCATGTAGACATCCCTCTATCAACTTAACATACATTCCTTAATGGCTCCTAGGAGCATTCTTAATTGGAAATTAAAATTTCCTAGATCTTGGACCCCTAATATTGTAATTGAAAATATACTAAATGGTATTTATGTACTATTTCATGGAGTGGATGTCAATGCCATGGCCCTGTGACTAAACATTATAACATTAAATAACAGTTTGAACTTGTAGTAGAACCATGCACTAGTTAAAGAAAGTGAACCACATATAACATGGAAACATTTTTCATAAAAAAGAAAATAGGGATATCTGTTGTCCAAGTTGAGATGATTACTCATAATAATAATTATAATTTCATAAATTTCATTCCATCTCATCATAATAAAAATTCTCCTTGCTTAATAATAATAATCTTGAATAATAAGCGCATAATAATATTAATAATATCTCACCTTCTCATCTTAAGTGAATAATAATTAAATTTGCATCTTATGCGAATGATGCGATGTCTTGTAACCCTTAGATGCTAGTAGTAAATTTGTACTCACACCTACTACCTTTAGGCGTAGCGAGCATTAAGAAATCGCTTTTACTTCAACACCCAAAGGTACCATGATGACACTTCGTCGTCATCTATTAGATTCTCAAGGATTTACTAGCCTCCAACCTCTCTCTTAGTGGATATTGTTGCCCCTCAATTTGGTTTCCTTGCATATTCAACCCCTACGATTATTTTTTAGCACCTCCAGCATATGAAAATATCCATGATATTTTTATTTTCAATATATATATATATAGAAAATAAAAAGAAAATAAAATCACTTAGGGTTTTATTTTATTGAAAAACTTATTATTTTGGATGCAAATATATTATGTGAAGACTTTGTACTAATTGTCGGTAAATCCATTAAAACTACAAGGCGATGAAATGAAAAAAATAATTATTAGTGAAGGTAAAAAGAAGCGATAATGGATTATTCTATTAAAAAGAAAAAATAAATAGAATATTATTTCTAATTGATTGGGATAGTGTAATGTTCATTATCAGTTACGTTATGTTTTAATTATTTTTTATATTGAGGTGTTTTGGAGGATCGGTCTGCTAAGGAGATTCAATTCCAGTCCCTTGCTTAACATTTATACATTTTAATAGAATTTATTGTTTTATATTGATGCGTTTTGGTGAATCAAAGAGAGCGATTTCCTAAGGAGAACCGATTCTAGTGACTCCAATTTCATATAAATATTTCTATTTGATGAGGGGGGAGGAGCGATATCTCTATGTAGATATGATTCGATCCATCTCAATTATATGATACCTCCCATTGATTGAAAAAAGGGTGGCTTCTTTGAAAGGAGATCCAAATCCGAATCGTGTGTGTATATATATATATCATCTTAATTATATGATACCTCCCATTGATTGAACAAAGGGTGGCTTTCTTGAAAGGAGATCCAAACCCAAATCGTGTGTATATATATATATAATCTCAATTATATGATACCTCCCATTGATTGAACAAAGGGTGTTTTCCTTGAAAGGAGATCCAAACCCCAATCGTGTGTGTGTGCATGTGTATATATATATCTTGATTTCCTTTATGTTAAAAGTGATATGTGGAAAAAGGAAGAATCAATACTATTCAGTTTAGCTTGTATGTGTGTATCTTGATTGTTTTCCATTGAATGCATTATGTGGTAAAAAGAAGAGAAGTTTCACTAACCTTAGTTGTGTGTGTGTGTGTTAGTTAGAGTAGTTTGAATGGGAGGGAAGTATACATCTATAGAGAAACGAACTCGCTATCTTTTTATCACTTTATATCTCTATCTTGAAGAGATGGTCAACCTCCTTCGATGAAATCTGAGCCCAATTTTTTTCTAGTTCTTGATATATATTGATTTGTTAAGACATTAGGAGAGGGAGATAACTAAAGAGTTTGTTGTAATTCTTATGTATACTGAGAGGGGGGGGCGTGAATTAGTATAAAGTGCAGATTAAACATTTTATTACTTCAACTAAAATATTAATCAATTTCTATTTCAACCAATCAATAAGAAACACAAGTGTGCAAATAATTTATATAGTATATATATATACAACGAGATACACCAATCTCCAAAAATGTGAGCACCAACTTAGTCTGGAACTAACCTGATTGCAAGCATCAACTCACTTATTATAGGAAGCAACAAGTAAGGCCTTCAATCTTTTGCGCAAGAACCAACTTCTAGATTTCAAAAACAGACTTGAATGGATGTCAATTCTATTGCACAAACTCCAACTTGTTTTTATGAGGAACCAACTTAATTGAAGACTGCAATATCCTTCTTTTATTTTTCAACACCAATTGAATAGAAGCACCTACTCCCCTTTCCCTGGAATGGGCCATTTCATGCCATTTTTTGCATCTCGCATGTGTTTTAGCAACCAGTTGTTCCTTCTCCATCACATTTATCACCAACAAAGCCAACCTTTCCCCTGATAAAACCACATAGATCCACTACATCACCTCTTCGGTTCCCGAGGATATCAATTTGAGGATATCAAGTGAATCATCCACGACCAAAAAATTATCAGAACAGTTCAAAGATGAATGAAGCACTCGATATTTGTTCCCTTACATTCCAATGAAAATAAATTTCGAGGTTAGGGGTTTGAGCCTCGTGGTGCACTTATGAGCATAAAAAGAAAACTGTCTCTCCATTGAATTCAATATCGTATGCCCTAACCCTCTCCCATTCCTCTAGTAAACCACGGCTCTTGCAATCAATTTTCATCTCAAATTTATCCCATATTCTTGAGGTTCCGAGTTCGACCTCACCTTCAGTGACAGAATAAAAATTCTCAGAAATGCCCATATTTTCCCCTACCTGCTCTTCTTCTTCTTCCCTTCTTGTTGCATATATGTATTAAGATATATCACCATCTTCTTTCTCCTTCCTTCTCGTTGCAAATATATAGAGAGAAATTTAGGGCGGTCATTCAATTAGGTTAACATAATGTTTCAAAGGGCCCATTATGGAACATTGGCCTATGTCCTTATTTAAATAAAATTTCATTAACACACTATTTCAAAGGGGCCATTATCATATTAAATATGTAAAAAATATTTATTTATGGTATATTTTTAATTTTTTTATGGTATAATTTTAATTTTGAGGTTTTATATTATTGGAGCATTACTTTTATTGTAGATTTTGAGTAATGATCACTTAGATAATTATTAAAAAAATTAAAAAAATACTAATTTTATTTTTGAAAAATAGTGTCGCACTAGATAAATATGTTTTCTACATGCATGAAATTTTTTGTAGCCAGAAACAATAATTTAGGCACTCAAATATTGTACCGACAAAAACATATGCCTTATCATTTGCTTGAGAAAAAAAAAAGTGTCTATTAGAAAATATGAAAAGTGACATAGGTATGGAAATTTCAATACATTAAACTTATATATTCATAAATTTGATTCAATTTCCTAGATAATTTTCATATTTGTTACTAAAAGCAAGATACTTTATGTAAGTATCTCAAAAAACCAAAGTAAGTTGAGGGATTCATGATTTTTCAATTTTCTATTGCATTTAACACACCAAAAGTGACCCTCATTAGCTTGCACTCACCCATATGAAAGACATGTGTTGTCTTATTGGTTCAAGGATATTTGAATTTCATGTAATGCTTATTTTTACAATTCATGATGCCCTGGGTCTATCATTGTGTTGTGGTGAATTATACTTTGTGTGAATCACCTTATGTTGTAGTTATTGATTTTATGTATTTCATAATAATACCATAAATTATTTCTTTCAATCTTGCATATAAAAATAAAAGGCCTTCACACGAAGGGAACATATGGATGCCCAACATATGGACCTTTCACCTCATCCAGAATATCACGACATCCGGGAAAGACTATATATGAGGAGTATAGAATGTTTCTAAATCTTAATCACCCATATTGTGTACAAGATAAGGATGAATTTGGTGGGAAGGAGTGCCTTGTCAAAGCACCTTTGAACATGAATCCCAAGAGATGGATGCATGCATATAGAAAGACACATGGTAATTATCATGCCGACATTTCCTAATGTTTTATAATCACATCTCAAAAGAGTGAATTTGATAAATTTCTTATCTTTTTCCTTTGTGATAGGATCCCTTCCTCTAGGAATGACTCGAAAGACATTATTTTCACAATTTCCATACTATGAAGACCTGCTTATTGTTCACATGTTTGACACAATTCACATAGGTAAGAATGTATCTTCTTGTTTATATAATATTCTATTTGAGAAGAGTTCTACACATGGGAAACCACTAAATAAGATACAAGTGAGGATGGACCTAAAAGAAGCAGGAATAATGCCTCATCTTTGGCCATATGATGATGGTAACTTTGTAGATAATCCATGGTCTCTCGCAAAGGAGGGTAAAGGGAATATGATTAAATCCATAAAATCAGTAAGATTTCCAATAGGTTTTGGAGTAAATTTTAAGAAGGCATTCATGAAAGGAAATGAACTTGCTGGAATGAAGACCCATGATTGGTACTATTTCCTTAGGGTGCATATGTGCACAATGGTTGAAGTTATTTATATTATATATTATATGCCTTTAAAATTATTTTATTTTTTTCATTTATTTTATATTTCATGTGTTATTAATCAAATTGAACATTCTATATGCAGTACCTATTACTAGTGAGCCTTCCAAATAATATGGATGACAACATTAAGACAACAATCTACAAGTTGAGTAAATTTTTTAGGTATAATGCATTTCCTATATAAGAAAAAATGTATCTTTATGTATAATGCAAGATAATAGGAAGTTGTTCATGTAAAGTATTTTCTTCCTTTACACAAATTTGGGTTTATGTTAGTTATTTATATTTTAGGTGGGTCACTTCAACCGAGACACACAACAAAGACTTAAAGATGTGGAAGAAAGAAGTTCCCATTCTAATGTGTGACATGCAAAAATATTTACCAACAAGTTTCTTCAATGCACAAGAACACTACATTGTGCATATATTGCATGAAATAGAGATGTGTGGACCATTTCAAACAAGAACAATGTTTCCTGTTGAGCGTTATTTAAAGGTTTTGAATTTTTTTTTAAAGCAAAAGGCTCGTCGTGAAGGTTCCATGGAGTCAAGCCTTACTTGTTGTTCAAATCAATAGTTTATCTCACCGAATTGTGAAATGAATTAAATATTGAAGGGCCACAACTATGGGACTCAAATCAGAGTGAAAATGTTGAAGGGCATGTATTCAGAGGACGAGAGAAAACTAGGGAAATTAAAGGTGGGTAAACTAATATCCATATATGGTACACATGTCTAATTTTTGATTAGGATGGTATAATGTGTTTTATGTTTGTGATTGTAGGTGCTAATGAAATGGAGGATTTACTACTATATGTTGCAGGAAATAGTGAGCACACAAATGTATGGAGGGATTACTATCAAAGGCATTGTGACACCGAAAAAAGACGTTCTTACTAATATGTATCTTGGGGTGGCCATAATTCATCGTCATACTCAACAATAATGAAAAATTTTGAAAAGGATTGACCTCTAGCTATTAGTTTAAAATATTTTAGGGATAGAGTAGCAAGGGAACGTAGAGATAATGATGAAAGGGTTACTACATATACATTGGACATTTTAAAGGGGATAGAAGAGAATAAGGTGACACATTACAAGGGGATGTGGTACAAGGGTCATCATTATCGTGTTCGAAAGGTAGATGAAAATCGACAAGCATTTGACTATGCCATTGCTGCATATTTTACAATAGATTGTGAGTCACAGGTTCGTGATGGAAACCTAAAAACATACACCTTGCGATACTATGGATTAGTTGAAGATATATTAGAGCTTAACTTTATATCTTTCATGGTGGTGTTATCTAATGCTAAGTGGTTTATAAATATTGTGGTTGGAAATCATCCAAAAACATATATGCATGAAAATGTATTTTGTAATATCAACCATAGTAGGTTTGAGAAAATAGATGAACCATATGTTTTCCTTGACCAATGTGAGCAGATATTTTTATGTTGCCATCCTACAGAATGCCCAAAGTCATTTGGTATTGAGTATGATCCTAGATCAATAAGATACTTTCAACATTTACATGAATACTAACCTATATTGGAGAAAATTTGATCTCATGATAGCTAAGATGATGAGGCTAATGGACAAGAAGACATGATTGGAAATTACAATATATATTCAACTTGTTTTGATAATTAATGAGAATTGTATGAATAGTTATACTTGAAAAATTGTCCATTAGTTTCAAATTAAGGTTGTTTTTGTCCTAAAGTCTAACAGGAAAGGTTTAGGAAGCCCATTGAAAGTTCTTTTAAAATCCTAAACTTGCAAAACTTTAATTTTTTTTTTAATTTGTCTTCTAAAGATAGTAAGTGGGTTCAAAATCGTGTACCTTTGCATTTTTAGAATATTTATTTAGCATATAAGATCCAAATGTTCATATTACATAATCAATAATTTTTTAGTACATAAATTAGGAAAAAATTCTCATATTTAATTATGGTGAAATGTTTATTAATTGAAATATACAAATATAATAAATCCATTTCATGATTTTTATGTCTATTTTTAATTTAGGAAGAATCGAAGGAAAAAACAATTCTATAAATGTATAAATGACGTAATTTCAAACTTACTAAGACAATATAACATGATAAGAATGTTATATGTATTATCATTATATTTATTCACAACATTTTTCTTTTTACTATCTTAGAAAGCTTAAAGATTTATGAATTTTTTTCTTGTAGAATTGAATTTTTTATTATAAACTTATTTTTTGTAATTGCAAGTTAGATTTTGAAGGATGTGTTAAGAATTTTTATTTTCAAAAAAAAAATTTGGTTGAATTTTTTTTTCCATTTGATTTAGTGTTACCAATTTTCTTATGGTTTTAGTAAGTATTTTAATTCATTTGCATAATATTTATTTTATAATACTTATTACTCTATTTCATATAGTTAGATAATTGATGTTTTCATGATATATAAATTGTACTTGCACTTCATTCATGGACTAATATAATGAAGCCTATAAAACTATCTCTGAATTTTGGAAAATGTGTTAATGTTGGATTAGGTCTCTTGCTTCAATATGCGAACAAAAATATGAGCACAAAATTTTTGGAGGAACACATATTAATGAAGTACCTTCGAAAGGAAGTAGTTGATCCACAACACCATCGTCACATTCAAATTTGATAGATGATGTATACATACCTAATGTGGAGACCGCATTAGATACTCGATTTGAAATGGATAGGTTACAATTATATAAAGAGTGGTTGAATAGAGATAATGTAAACCCATTCATAAGAGATGGAATTCAAGCGGCATACAACACAACTGTCTTTGACAAAGATAATGCAACAAATACATAAATAGTTGGTGATGATATGCCAAGGTAAATAGTCATTTAATTTCTACTTATTAATTTTAGGTTTCTAATATCATAAAATATGAACATAATAATATATTCTACCATATTGCTAAGGAGTAATATCATTGTTTCCAAAGAAGGAATTAACGTTCATGGAGTGCAAAATCAATCTTCTCCCTTAGATGAACAAACTATAACATCTATTGGTACATCTCTTGCACCTCCTTTGAAACATCCAAATGGATATGTTAGAGGAGATGTGAGCAATGGAATCCAATTTACAATCACTTTGAATGAAATAGGGAAAGTGGTAAATGATGAAGCGGGGAGAACATGGAGAGACATACTTCATCATGAAGCATTGAGATTATTTGGTCCTACAATTACTAGAGATTTTCTCCATCAAGGTAAAACATTACTATTATAGATTTTTTCATAGATTGCATGCTTAAAATATGTTGTATATATTTATATGCTTAACTTAATGGCTTATGTTTTAAACTAAAAAATGAATATATTCTACTCATTGCTGCATTTTGTATGTTTTATATACAACATTTCATGTCATTACTACAATACTAGGAAACTTAAAATATCTCATATATATTATTAGCTTTTTGTATTTAATTTGCAAAAAAATCCAAGAAGGATGAGTTGGTATCTCATATGCACAAAGTTTCTGCAATTGTACCTCCCAAGCAAATTCTCCATAGTGTTGCTAAATATATGAAAAATAGTAGAAATTCTTTGAGAGGGAAATTGGTTAGAAACAAAAATATAGTAAAACCACATTTCATAGGAGAAGCAGAGTGGAAAGGTGATATTTTGTCCACATGCCATCATTCGGGGAAAGGTGGTATGTTGTCTCCAGAAGAAAAATTTGTAAGTTTACTACACTACTATGTTTCTCAAGTAAACTTTATTTTTGTTATAATAGTATTTTCTAACAATTTTATTATTGTTTTAAATTGTAGTTGCAAGTATTCTACTAAAATATGTGAAGATGATAAAGAATTTGCTTCATGCTATGGTGTATCTTCCCTCATCCATTAAAAAATTAAAGAAGGATTTCATCCTATAGTTGTGGGGTAAATTTCAATTAGAAATTCTTTGTTCTAAATAAAGGTTCATGATATGAAACAAATTTATGTAAGTGAAAGTTTCATTTAAAACAAAAATTAACATTATTTAAAACAAAAGTTAACAAGGTTTGGATCTTTAGATCAAATTATTGGTTTATGGTTCACTAATTAAGATGCTACATTTTTTACTCAATTTACTTGGTTGTTTTACTTATATATTTGCATGAATAAGAATTCTAGTCTTATGTATATTTGTTTAAGTATGTAGAGTGGTAGTCTATGCATTAATATTCAGGAGTATCTCTATACACTTTATAGAGAATAATTATTCGGTAAGAAGTATGATTTATCTAAGTATTGATATGTAGAATGAACATATATAAATGTATGAAGTATTTAGATAAAAAAAATATGAGCAAAATAATCATAAACAACGACTATGTACTAGTAGGGATTAGAACCACGTATCTAATGAATAAATTTCCAAACATAAACAAGTCTATGAATAAAACCTTTAAACGGAGATTAGATAATAGCTTAGAAATTGAGGCTAACTTTTGCAAGGGTAAACAAAATCTATGAACAATATTCCTTTAAACTCAGAAATACATGATATTAAGAACACCATATGAGAAACTTATCTAATGAGGATTTGATGTAAAGGAAATATAGTAAAATAGAGAAAACAAATGAAATAAAAACACTAGATGCTTATATGAGTTTATCACGCCCATAGGAGAAATTGCAATTGCAACAACTATGTTCCAACCAAAGATAGACCATCGAGAAGCCAAACTAATTGATCAACAATCAACCCCTAGCATAAACCATCACACCAAATGGGATATCATTCATGCTCTCAAGTGTAATAGAACTCTTTTTCCCACAGATAAATTTTGTTTCAATCACTACAAACAACCTCTTTGTCTCATAACAAAGATCAAAACTTGACACAAATTTATAACACATCAAAGATGCTCACAAATTAATTTTCCATCCAATTGCATAGTAGGAAGAAAATATATTTTGCTTAGATCTTATAGAAATTATTGGTGTGTTATAGAAATTAACACATGTACTTGGATCCAAAAATTTCAACATAAAAATTATAAAAATTAATATAATAACATACCAATATTTAATATGATCCAAGTACATATATATTTTATGTTTTATATGTTTTCCAAGTACATATGTTTTAGCTATAAATGCATAAGATAACTTAACTAATACAAGTGGGGTTGCTAAAGGAAACAACTCCCTACCTTTAGCATTAGATATAATCAGTTAGATGTTGGATGCATGTCGAGCCTGCAATTAACTATTGTCCGTCACCAATCATCACACATCCGTGCTTTAAGTAGCGTATTCACTTTTTCTTAATTTAGTTGTTTTGTTAATATAATTTCGAAGTTTAATGTTTTGGCATTTGAATGAATGATGAGCAGAGTTGTAGAATTGACGGGTTGTGCCAGTTTTGAATGTTATGAATATGGACCAACATATTTTGTGTTCATCCCTAGGGAGGCTATCAGAGCGTTCAAGGGATACGGAGGGAGGCATGTCTGGTTTTATACTTTATCCAGCTATGGATAAGGAAAAAAACATTCACTGTCTTTGGGAGATGGGTCTGGTGTTCTTGGTGAAGCGGTGGAGGCATTGAAGGCCATATTGGATGAAGAGAGTCTAGATATGAGGTGCGAAGAAGGAGATGTGCTATTGCTGGATAACTTGGTTGTTCAACATGCGAAGGCCTTCAAAGCCTCCATGTCGATTCCTTGTATCCATGTGTAAGTAGTAGCTTATTCACTGCAGATGAACGACTTAGAGAAGAGAAATATAACGATGTGTACTTAGTGCTTTTGTATACGTATGGTTCATAATTTGCAACCAAAGAGACTTCAAAATTTTACAACCTTGATTGTAATGTTATTTGATTTTGTGATCTAGGTCAAATTTGCATGGATTTATTTCTAGAACTATGCCATTTCTAGAACTATGCCAGTGAGAATTCCGCCCTAAGATGAGTCTTGATTGTAGGGTGTAGCATGTACTATGTAACATGAATTGATTGTAGTCACTTCTGTGTAGCAATGAAGGGGTTAGTGATCTCTTAGCGGATGCAGTTGCTATGGATTTCAATAGAATATTGTGAATTCTTTAAGGATCAAGACACAGCTTCTATGGATTTCAACCATATATTGCAAATTATTTAAGGATCCATCTGCATCCCCATAAATATTGTTTGAACCCTATAAAGGGATGTGCATATTCTGTCGACTACATGTCAAGAAAATTTATTAATAAACAACAATAAAATATTAATTACTAATTAACAATGCTTTGAAAAGAGAACCGTAAACCAAAATCATTTAATAGAATGGGGAAGCTGAGAGAGCCGATTTATGTTCACTACATTTCGCTCAGCATGTTAACACAACTGTTACCAGACGTTGGAGTTCATATAATCCATGACATTGGGCTTGCATGCATTTTGTATCTACATTTGATGCAATGACAATGCCATTACATCATTTTCTTTAATAACTTTCATAATCCTTTTAAAACCCTGACTGAAGAACCATGCCTTCATCAGAACCACTGACGATACAACTGACTTAATCCTCGGATATTTATTCATCTTTAGTTTTTTCCCCTCAGGCTTGCGGAGAATCGAGTCTTCGTTAATGGAATCCACATAGTAGCGCGATAGTTATTCCAGATCGGGATCCAGAGACTAGATTGAAAACAGATCCGAAGCACAGTCAACGTCCGAGTCGCGAGGAGGCAACAATGGTTGTGATAGAGACGTCAAGAGTTTGATTCCCACAAACAACAGCTCTTGGAATGTAAGCAGATCTATGATATCAGTTCTCAAAGTAATAATTTTGAGGTAAAAATAGAAACTATTAATCTATTCACGGTGGCATATTTTCTTTAAAGTATCATGTGCAAGCCATTACACCTAAATTAGGAAGGGTCATACAAACTCATGGATTTCTAGGCATATGTTGGTAAAAGCAGCGCCTTCCCAGTTTCTCTTACATTTGAACCTGTCTTTAGTTCTTTTCCACCTTATTGAAATTTTCTATCGTAGCATAATCCAGGGGATGCCAAGTTCCACTCTTTACTGCTACACAGACCTACTGTTTCGTGCACACTGAACTATTGTTCACTTTATCTTGCAGGTAATTGGTAACCCTGCTGCATTTCAGGCTTCAAATATTGCACGCCATTCCATTCCATTTACACAGACTTTATTTTTACTGTGAGTGTGGCTGGCAGAGCTTCTAGGGTTTATTTTTACAGTGTACATTTCCATAATTTACATTTTATACATATTTTTGGCAACTCAAAAATATTTTTATCGTGTACATTTATAGAATTTACTTTTTATACATATTTTTGGCAACTAAAAAATTGTAGCTGACTCGGCCAAGGATATTGGGACATTGTAGACGACAGTTTTGTATGTGTGATATAAAAGGACGCGAGACCTCATTTCTAGAAATATTTCCTTTATCTTATTTAACAGAGAAAGCAATAACCTTACATACCATATTTCTAGAAGAGATTTGTGTGCAGAAAAAAGTATATTTTTATGAAAAGTTTGTAGACAACATTCTAGTGCACAAGCCACGTTATAAAATTTATTAGTAGAGCACCCTCTCCTATCCTATGGCTATTCATTTTAGTAAGCTTGTTGTATTTATTTGGATTATTTCTACAGCTTATTAATAGCCTTGGTGAGGCTTGCATGGGATTTGATCTGATGATTTTTTAAATGTTTCAGGATTGCTACATGATGTTTGTAATCTTTCGTCACTCTCGTTGATTTTTGTTCTTCTATTTGAAATTTTTGATTCTATGTATAAAAGTGATTGTATCCTAAATTTTGTTAATCAAAGAGAATATCATCATCAAAGTTAATATAATATATGACATTATCTTAGACACGTTTAAATATGATTGATTGAAAAGTTTATGACATGATGATATCATGTGAAAAGGTAATTCTCTTAGTGAATCACTTTTGGTTAGGCCATGAAATACAAGAATAGAGGAGGAGAAGATGTTGGTAGGTGCATGGAGTGGCAAAAACCAAAGAAATCTCATGATTACAGATATGTATTTGTACAACAATACTATAGAACGGTTAAGAAAATAAAATATTGTCAATTGTGTAACAATAATTTTAGACATAAATATGTAAGTATTATTTATATATTTATCATTTTTATATATACAAAGTGGGAAACATGGTGGCTAACAACATTGCATGCCACTCAAACCAATTGTATGCACTCTGCTTGAGCACCACTAAAGCCAGTTCATTCATCATGCATGAATACCAAGTGGCGTGATGGCTTTGTTTACAAAGCATATCTAACACGAATTTCCATGCACGTCATGGAAGCATTTACAACTTTGGTTACTAGTAACATTGGCAACTAAACAATGCTTTATTTCCGCTGAGCGATTTAATTAACATACTGGATTGTTACGGAGAGAAATTCCTATGGCTTGGGGTACCACAATAGACAGCTTGACTCTAGAAATCAATCCTTTGCTATATGCAAGAGAAACCAAATATCTAACACTAGAGGATCTTGATTCGTACCTTATTCCAGACAGTTGTTGTAGATCGTCGTTGAGCTTTCTAACTCCAACTTGAATTGATAAATTGCTTCCTCAGCATTCAATAAACACGACAAGCATTCTATATATAATCATGTTATACCTACTCTAGAATATATAATCAATAACATATAAGCATTTGAAATCATCCATGGATCAAATATTCATTCAAATACACATGATTGGACAGGAAAAGATATTTCTATTAATATAAAAAAAATATTACAATAGAGACAACCTCTGTCGGCACGTTTGCGAATCGGAGAAACTGAGTCCCCCACTTGGGCCTCCACCGCTTCAATCCTCCATCTCTCGTTATCAAGCTCACAAGCAAAAGGAAATCTTGGGAAGAACACAAAAGTGCTCCAAGGGAAAAAGGGATGCAAACTCAAGTATAAGTTGCGGCAATAATGGACTATAGTTCTCTTGCTCTTCAATTCCTCATGCCTTCAATGTATCCAAAGGGTTCCTTATATAGCCCTTCAATGGGGTAATGAAAGGTCAAATCCGAGTGATCTCAAGAAATATGGAAGGCCAGGAGACAAGTGAGTCAGATCCACATCAAGGAAAACTCCAAAATAATTTGGCATTTTGCACACATCCCGATGTACGCGGTTTTAGGGGTCAAACCCGCATATATAAGTGAGAAAGGGTTTAAAAGTCATGTATGGAAATTTTTGCATGTTTTTAGGGATGATCTTGTAAACATAAAAAGTACAAAAATGGTCCATGGGGTAGTAAGGAGTCTCCAGAGGGACAGGGAAGGCCATAAAACTGTGATTCACCATGTGTGGTAAAATCAGCTGTAACAGATGCCGCCTAATGTGTGAGGTCAGAGGGGTCATACGATGGCCGAAATACATTATAATTCCATCCCAAAAGTGAATTGATGAAGAACCCAGTGGTAGAACCAACCGTCCAATCAGCACTATACAATGATACAACTCTGCACATAACTACAAATAGATATAGCAATCCCGGATACATAAGAGTACAATGGCCATGAATAGGCATGATACAATATAACATATGTGGTCATCGCCACTTACAATATAAATAGATCAGAATATCCATTATGAATATATACAAAGGATCAAGATCTTCATGAAGACTGAAGATATATAATGGATCAAGATCTCCATAATGGCTGGAAATGTCTGACATATACCGGAACCAAGTCATGAGAGATGAAATCTCATGAACACTGGCACGATCAAGGAGGTAGCATATAAGAGATGCCACCAATCTAGAAGGTCTTCTACACAAACCGCTAGGAGTACATGTCCTACTATGTCAATAGAGGTGTCGAGGTCGAAGATAGTAGTCCATCGTCTGATTACCGGTCATTGATGTATACCATTAACAGACGCGAGATCACCCACCAATAATGAAAATGGGAATCAAGGTACTAGAGTGAAAACTAACAAGTGTGAATAAATGTGTTGATTTTGAACACTTGAGAGAATCCATCGATCAGGGCACATTGATGTATTCCCAAAAAACTATCGATGGCGAGAGAACCTGCCACTAATGACTGCAAGTCTCAAGGAACTCAAAAATGAATCTAGATTCCTATCCCATAATAAATGATATGAATTCGATGGGATGAAATCCACTAGAAGGAGGGAATTAAGGCATCTCCCATCATCCAAAACGAGGTACTCAACAAAGTTGTATAATGTGGAAGCACTCGATCATAATGTGCACGAACCAGTAACTGTACCAAGAATGGCCGACATGCCAAGTCAAGATAAATGAGGAATGGCCGACTCAGGTTTCAAATTCCTTCAAACAATAGCATAACGACGAATGGTGACTGAATGCAGGAAGCATAAAATTGATATACAAAACTAGGACATCTCTACGACATACGAGCCATCGATAGAGGCTCCATAGGGACTGGAAGCTTAACCATTTGATTGAGATAAACTCGTAGAAATGAGTACAGCTCCTAAAGTCAAACTATTAACCCACCCAATGGATCTGATATACAGTTCTCTATTCGAAGGCGAGGCGAATCGACTGCTACCAAAGATAACATCTTTTCTTGTCCGACTTTTTGGTTTTTTTATTTTTTTTTGGACTTCTTCAAATATTTTGAAAATCTTGAAAAATAATAAAAGTGCATTATAGTTATAGACTAGGAGGAGATGAGTGTCAAGGTACAAACAAACTAGTTCCAAGTAGTGAAAAATGCCTATGCTCAATGCAAGGACACATGTGTAGGATAGAGACACTCGGGGGAAAGTCCCCTCTTGGTAAAAATAGGGAATCAAGCTGCAAAGGATATACAAAATGGCTCTGCGTGGCTAGAAATGAGACAAGCTCGGGCTATATGGATGATATTCAAATTCAGGGAAGCCAACATAAGGCTCAATGAGGCAGGTAAAGCTCATGAAAATGCAATTACAACTTGACATAAGGGAGTCCTGGGGTAAATAGGCCAACAAAAGATCAAGAGGAGTATGAGGCTCTTGCGAAATGACATGGCGATACTATACACAGGACTCTTGGACCTAAGAGAGGACTCACACCATGGGTACCAAATGCAAAGGGGAGCTAACTAGGACACCCATGTATAGGAAAGATCTACCGTTCACATAGTACCACTTCTAACAGTAGCGTGAAGGTTCCGTGATACTATGGAATTGGTTCGTACCTAAGGCCAAGATGGAATGGTCATAAGGAAATGCATAAGTGCAAGTGGATTTGAAATCCTAACCTATATGCCAGTTCAAACATAATACCTGTGATAGGAACAAACGGATCGAAACCTCAGAGAGAGTGTACCAAAACCAGATCCTACATGACGACCATATGAGTCCAAAACAACCCAAAATAGTCAATAAAGAATCGAAACTATAGGATATAGGGATGAATGATCGTGACAACTACTCCCAAAGGAAACAATGCGGTGAACGATGGGACATAAAAAGGAATGTAAAGTGTAGACCCAACATTCACGTATCCACTACCACCCCTGTGAGGGTGACCACTGGTGTAAATACCGAGCGAAGGCAATAAAAATCCTCCACAAATGGAGTAGAGGATGTAATATGACCATTCCAAAATCTATGAGCACGGCAAGGGGTTGTGATGCCCCGAAGTCTAACACCAAGGTCCGTATTAGGACGAAGGACAGGTGATAGGATACCGGGCATGCCAAAAATAAAGGGACCCAAACTCAAGAGAGCATAAATATACTCAAGTAACCACGATCCAAAAGGCCAACTAGTGCATAAAGAGCACACTCCTAAGAAAGTCTATAGCCAAAATACAAGCAAACCAAGTGGAGGATATGTGAGCTCCTGAATGCAATAGGTATGTCTCGCCTAGGAGATGATCGAAACTCCCATACACTACAAGCATAGGTATGTAACCAATTATACTGGCCCTTAGCTTCAACACATAAAGCAACTGTGCTGTCCGACCTCTACCTAGCCGGAACACCTACAGAATAACCTTTGCATCTACCCCCTGTGATACCTAGGTAAGGAAACTAAGGTCACCCCAATATAACCAATGCTCAGGAGAAAAGTTGTAGGTGGGATAGACTGTATGGGCAGGGTAGCAAAGCCTGAAACTCTTGAAAGAGCCCCTAGATACGAATACAATCTTGAAAATATATTCGGTGCTACTGAGTTACAACTAGGGGTCATCCCAATCATAACCGCTCACACGGCCTCGTGCTTAACTCCCGTGTAAGAGGAGCATCTTGAGAAACACTAATTATACCAAATATTTCATTGTCTCACCTGGACAGACACCTACATGTTTTTTTTTAGTGGTCTTGGAGAATTTACTCACAATGAACTATTTCAAGACCCTAAAACCTAATCTTGTTGGTGTAGCCTATAAGACAAAAGAGTGTAATTCATTTTATTATGTGTTGATTTTAATTGGCTGTAATTTCTCAAAGGGAAATGGCCATACAACTAATGACATTATTACTGAGCAATGAAATAAATATGCACACCATAGCAAACAATGATAAGTGCAATATTTGTCAAATGAAAAATAGGGTATGCCACTACATGAGATGCATAAATATATATCCCTTTCTGAATGCCAATGCAATCCTTCCTATATGAAAGCCTAAATAAAACTCTCATCCAAGCAATCCAATGCAAGTACCTCCTCAAATCCATATGCAAAAGATGCAACTTTCTTGTATTTTTCAATTTAAAATCATGAAAAATGCAATAAAAGTCATCTAAAACTCTCAATTTTTGTAGCAAGTATAAAACACAAGCCCAGCAAGACACCGAGACAAAAAATAGAAATGCACTAATGGAAAAACAAAAAGGATAAATGACTAAAACTACTTTCAAAGAAAAATCAATGAAAAAACGGTCTCTAGTCACAAAAGAAGCATCGAACAGACAACATCAGACCCAAGGAAGACCCAACCACACTCACAACCCACCCAAGAACTTCCCACAACATCAAACTCACCAAAAGGGAGGATGTACACGACTGTTTCAAGAACAACTGCGTATATACGCGACTTTTGGCCAAAAACCTACATGTATACCCGGATTTTGGCCAAAAGAATGCGTGTATACGCGAGTTTTGGCCAAAAATCTGCATATGTATGTGACTTTTGGCCAAAAAGCTACATATATAGAGAAGAAAGTGGTAAAAAGTAGGCCAAGGGTCAAACCAATAAAGGGGAGTGTCAATGGATGGACATACTATAAAATGCAACACATAAACAAGGAGAAACAAAGAGCAAGTCAAGAATATCAAGCACATTGTGCCCCCAAACCCCAAAGAAAAAAAAGGAACATCCCCAGCGGATTCACCAATTCTATTACGGAGAGAAATTCCTATGGCTTGGGGTACCACAACAGACAGCTTGACTCCAGAAATCAATCCTTTCCTATATGGAAGAGAAACCAAATATCTAAATCTAAAGGATCTTGATTCATACCTTATTCTAGACGGTTGATGTAGATCCCCGTTGAGCTTTCCAACTCCAACTTGAATTGATAAATTGCTTCCTCAACATTCAATAAACAAGACAAGCATGCTATATATAATCGTGTTAGACCTACTCTAGCATATATAATCAATAACATATAAGAATTTGAAATCATCCATGGATCAAATATTCATTCAAATACACATTATTGGACAGGAAAAGATATTTCTATTAATATAAAATAGAGATTACAATAGAGACAACCTCTATTGGTACGTCTGCGAATCGGAGAAACTAAGTCCCCCACTTGGGCCTCCACCACTTCAATCCTCCATCTCTCCATAGCAAGCTCACAAGCAAAAGGAAATCTTGGGAAGAACAAAAAAGTGCTCCAAGGGACAAAGGGATGCAGACTCAAGATTAAGTTGTGGCAATAATGGACTATATTTCTCTTGCTCTTCAATTCCTTATGCCTTCAATGTATCCAAAGGGTTCCTTATATAGCTCTTCAATAGGGTAATGAAAGGTCAAATCTAAGAGATCTCAAGGCATATGGAAGGCCAGGAGACAAGTGAGTTGGATCCACATCAAGGAAAATTCCAAAATAATTTGGCCTTTTGCACACATCCCAATGTACGCGGTTTTAGGGGTCAAAACCATGTATATACGGGAGAAAGGGTTTAAAAGTCGCGTATGGCAATTTTTGCATGTTTTTAGGGATGATCTTGGAAACATCAAAAGTAAAAAAATGGTCCACGGGGTCTAAGGAGTCTGCAGAGGGATAGGGAAGGCCATAAAACTGTGATTCACCATGTGTGGTAAAATCAATTGTAATAGGTATGAATTGTGGGGCTTAATAAAGTACTAGCTACATTTGGCATATAAGTGAACAACCACGAACTTGTATAAGTTAGCAATTTATATATATGTACTGTTTCATTTGGGTTCAAGACATTTACCATGATTGGAGATGGTTCAAACAAGTTTGTAGAGGAATTTTTTGAGCATTATGCCAAACTTTCTTGAGACAGACATTGATCAGTGTGGGAGATTGCAGGCATGGAAAGAAGCGTGGGAAATTGCAGGCACGGAAAGAAAAAGGGAAATTTTCCCCACAGTGAGTATGAATCTTTACGCATGGCCAAGATTGTTGAGAACCAAGCTCGTCTGGCACATATGGGGCTCCAAAAACAAGCAGAGATCTAAAAAAATCAAGTGAACCAGTTGGGAGTCGTTTCTTGGGAGAAGACACAAAGTTCTGTTTCATTTCTATTTCAGGTCACTGAATGTAACTATGGCCGGTAATATCTAGATCACAGTCTCCAGTAGAAAATGGTGGTGGGTGTCTCACTAGAATCTTTGCTGGAGAAATGTCCACGGCGAGCTCCTCGGCGCTCTGAGATTGGCTGGCCGACGGGTGAGTGGTCGACCGTCGTTTAATGTCTTTCTCTGTTACATGGAGGCCTCTGTCGTAATCCTCCTCTGTGACAGTCTTCAAGTCATATATCGATCGTAAGCCTCCTCTATGACAGTCTTCATTTTCATATATTTTTTCTTAAAATCCTAGACCATATATGTAGACCAGACCTAAGGGATGATTTTTTTCCTTGTTTTCAACTAGGTTTTACTTGTTTCTCGTTATGAATTTTCATTTCTAGTTATGAATTTTTACAGAATAATCAAAATATTCCTAAATTTTATAGAGTGTGGGTGCTTGTGTGCCATTGCTATCCCTAGAATTGTCTTCTAAAGAGAATTTATGTCATTCCAGTCCAAATCTTTGCTAATAGTTCATACTATTGATTAGGCTTATTAGGCTTAATGGTGATACTAAGAGTTGCAAGTGCTATTGCTAAGTGATTCCTAAATCACTCTCTCAAAGAAGTTATGTTCGATGTTAATTTTCATTACTCTTTCAGAAGAAGTTGTGCACAATTTTCATTTCTAGGCTATTTCAAATATATTCTTACCTTTGGATGGCTATGTGTACAATGCAGCAGCTGGTGAATCCAACATCTGGTACAGGAGAGGCTCATCATCCTCTTAGCCAAGGTAAAACCTTTGGAATGGCTATGTGTACAATGCAACAGCTGGTGAATCAATTCTAGTCCCTTGCTTAACATTTATACATTTTAATAGAATTTATTGTTTTATATTGATACGTTTTGGTGAATCAAAGAGGAGTGATTTCCTAAGGAGAACCGATTCTAGTGAATCCAATTTCATATAAATATTTATATTTGATGAGGGGGGAGGAGCGATATCTCTATAGAGATATGATTCGATCCATCTCAATTATATGATACCTCCCATTGATTGAACAAAGCGTGGCTTCTTTGAAAGGAGATCCAAATCTGAATCGTGTGTGTATATATATATCATCTCAATTATATGATTCCTCCCATTCATTGAACAAAGGGTGGCTTCCTTGAAAGGAGATCCAAACCTGAATCGTGTGTGTGTATATATATATATATATATATCATCTCAATTATATGATACCTCCCATTGATTGAACAAAGGGTGGCTTCCTTAAAAGGAGAGCCAAACCTGAATCGTGTGTGTGTGTGTGTGTGTGTGTATACCTTGATTTCCTTATGTTAAAAGTGATATGTGGCAAAAGGAAGAAGCAATACTATTGAATTTAGCTTCTATGTTTGTGTATCTTGATTGTTTTCCATTGAATGCATTAAGTGGTAAAAAGAAGAGAAGTTTCACTAACCTTAGTTGTGTGTGTGTGTGTTATTTAGAGTGGTTCGAATGGGAGGGAAGTATACATCTATAGAGAACCGAGCTCATTATATTTTTATCACTTTATATCTCTATGTTGAAGAGATGGTCAACCTCCTTCAATGAAATCTGAGCCCAATTTTTTTCTAGTTCTTGATATATATTGATTTGTTAAGACATTAGGAGACGGAGATACCTAAAGAGTTTGTTGGAATTCTTATGTATACTGAGAGGGGGGGCGTGAATTAGTATAAAGTGCATATTAAACATTTTATTACTTCAACTAAAATATGCACCAATTTCTATTTCAACCAATCAATAAGAAACACAAGTGTGTAAATAATTTGTATAGTATATATATACAATGAGATACACCAATCTCCAAAAATGTGAGCACCAATTAGTCTGGAACTAACTTGATTGCAAGCATAAACTCACTTATTATAGGAAGCAACAAGTAAGGCCTTCAATCTTTTGTGCAAGAACCAACTTCTAGATTTCAAAAACAGACTTGAATGGATGTCAATTCTATTGCACAAACTCCAACTTGTTGTTACAAGGAACCAACCTAATTGAAGACTGCAATATCCTTCTTTTATTTTTCAACACCAATTAAATAGAAGCACCTACTCCCCTTTCCCTGGAATGGGCCATTTCATGCCATTTTTTGCATCTCGCAAGTGTTTTAGCAACCATTTACGCCTTCTCCATCACATTTATCACCAACAAAGGCAACCTTTCCCCTGATAAAACCACACACATCCACTACATCACCTCTTTAGTTCCCAAGGATATCAATTTGAGGATATCAAGTGAAACATCCACGACCACAAATGATCAAAACAGTTCGAGGATGAATGAAGCACTCGATATTTGTTCCCTTACATTCTAATGAAAAGAAATTTCTAGGTCAGGGGTTCGAGCCCCGTGGTGCACTTATGATCATAAAACGAAAAAATGTCTCTCCATCGAATTCAATATCATACGCCCTAACCCTCTCCTGTTCCTCCATTAAACCATGGCTCTCGCAATCAATTTTCATCTCAAATTTATCCCATATTCTTGAGGTTCCCGGTTCAACCTCACCTTCAGTTACCGAATAAAAATTCTCAGAAATGCCCATATTTTCCCCTACCTGCTCTTCTTCTTCTTCCCTTCTTGTTGCATATATGTATTAAGATATCTCACCATCTTCTTTCTCCTTCCTTCTCGTTGCAAAGATATAGAGAGAAATTTAGGGCGGTTGTCCAATTAGGTTAACATAATGTTTCAAAGGGCCCATTATGGAACATTGGCCTATGTCCTTATTTAAATAAAATTTCATTAACACACTATTTCAAAGGGGCCATTATCATATTAAATCTGTAAAAAATATTTATTTATGGTATAATTTTAATTTTGAGGTTTTATATCATTGGAGCATTATTTTTATTGTAGATACGATGTAAGTATCAAATTTATATTTACAAAAATTAGTTTTATATCTAAAATTTAGAATGTATGAATTATTATTTGTTGGAAAATTTAGTATCCTTTGTATTTTATTAACTTCTTAATGTGTTATTAAGAAATAAATTTTACAATGCGTCAACTTATCCTCTTTAGTTTCTCACATCTTGATATGTAAAACTACTCCAACATATCCTATATAGTTTGTGTATGCAAAACTACACACTCATTAGTTATCGACATGGATGTGGATAAATTCACTGGTTGTGTTTTCAAACCAAGTAGAATTCCCATCCTTGGAGCTCTTTGAAATGATTAGGTTGACTCTCGATCTTGGAGATGGGTAAATTCAACTGAGTCGGAGGAGTCCCTTCACAAGGTCTTGCATTTGTTCATATGTAACTTATGTTAGCACACAAGTGGAGGCTTATAATGTTCTAGTAAGAGGAAATAAAAGTGTAATGAAGTTGGTGGACCTTTTAGATGTAGCTGGATTTTTATAAATCTGATTATGTTTATGCCATAATTTTTTATTTTCTCAACCAGTTCATAAAAAAATATATGTCGCACTACTAGACACTGACCTCTACACACTAGAAAAAATTCAATCCATCATCATTAGATTAAGACCTTGAAAAGTTGCACTAACACATTTCTTCCATCTTTTGAAGAAGCTTGTTGTTCCCCACTCGTTACAGTATGCTACGGACAATCATTTTTGATGAAATCTTAAAAATAAGTAGAACTTTTTATGCAGATTTTAAATATGTAATTTCTATTTCGAAATATCATATTTTCTGTTTTTTTCAATTTCTAGTGTGTTGTAACTCTTTGACTCAAAAAACACATTGTTAGTGTTTTTTCTATAACTTTTGAACTCTTTATAGTTAAAAAACATTGTGTGGTGCACTGGAAGAGAATGGCATATACATTGTATAAAAAACCCATTTCACGATTATTGCATTAATACCTTCAAAGGATGCACCCACAAAAGATGTACCATTTTTGAGTAATGATCACTTAGATAATTATTAAAAAAATTAAAAAATATACTAATTTTATTTTTGAAAAATAGTGTCGCACTAGATAAATATGTTTTCTACATGCATGAAATTTTTTGTAGCCTGAAACAATCATTTAGGCCCTCAAAGACTGTACCGACAAAATCATATGCCTTATCATTTGATTGAAAAATAAAAAAGTGTCTATTAGAAAATATGAAAAGTGACATAGGTATGGAAATTTTCAATACATTAAACTTATATATTCATAAATTTGATTCAATTTCCTAGATAATTTTCATATTTGTTACTAAAAGCAAGATACTTTATGTAAGTATCTCAAAAAACCAAAGTAAGTTGAGGGATTCCTGATTTTTCGGTTTTCTATTGCATTTAACACACCAAAAGTGACCCTCATTAGCTTACACTCACCCATATGAAGGACGTGTCTTGTCTTATTGGTTCAAGGATATTTCAATTTCATGTAATGCTTATTTTTACAATTCATGATGCCCTAGGTCTATCATTGTGTTGTGGTGAATTATACTTTGTGTGAATCACCTTATGTTGTAGTTATTGATTTTATGTATTTCATAATAATACCATAAATTATTTCTTTCAATCTTGCATATAAAAATCAAAGGCCCTCAGACGAAGGGAAGATATGGATGCCCAACATATGGGCCTTTAACCTCATCTAGAGTATCACAACATCCAGGAAAGACTATATATGAGGAGTATAGAATGTTTCTAAATCTTAATCACCCATATTGTGTACAAGATAAGGATGAATTTGGTGGGAAGGAGTGCCTTGTCAGAGCACCTTTGAACATGAATCCCAAGAGATGGAGGCATGCATATAGAAACACACATGGTAATTATCATGCCGACATTTCCTAATATTTTATAATCACATCTCAAAAGAGTGAATTTGGTAAATTTATTATCTTTTTCCTTTGTGATAGGATCCCTTCCTCTAGGAATGACTCGAAAGACATTATTTTCACAGTTTCCATACCATGAAGACCTACCTGTTGTTCACATGTTTGACACAATTCACATAGGTAAGAATGTATCTTCTTGTTTATATAATATTCTATTTGAGAAGAGTTCTACACATGGGAAACCACTAAATAAGCTACAAGTGAGGATGGACCTAAAAGAAGCAGGAATAATGCCTCATCTTTGGCCATATGATGATTGTAACTTTGTAGATGATCCATGGTCTCTCACAAAGGAGGGTAAAGGGAATATGATTAAATCCATAAAATTAGTAAGATTCCCAATAGGTTTTGGAGTAAATTTTAAGAAGGCATTCACGAAAGGAAATGAACTTGCTGGAATGAAGACCCATGATTGGTACAATTTCCTTAGGGTGCGTATGTGCACAATGGTTGAAGTTATCTATATTATATATTATATTCCTTTAGAATTATTTTATTTTTTTCATTTATTTTATATTTCATGTGTTATCAATCAACTTGAACATTCTATATGAAGTAACTATTACTAGTGAGTCTTCCAAATAATATGGATGACAACATTAAGACGACAATCTACAAGTTGAGTGAATTTTTTAGGTATAATGCATTTCCTATATAAGAAAAAATGTCTCTTTATGTATAATGCAACATAATAGGAAGTTGTTCATATAAAGTATTTTCTTCCTTTACACAAATTTTGGTTTATGTTAGTTATTTCTATTTTAGGTGGGTCACTTCAACCGAGATACACAACAAAGAATTAAAGATGTGGAAGAAACAAGTTCCCATTCTAATGTGTGACATGAAAAAATATTTACCAACAAGTTTCTTCAATGCACAAGAACACTACATTGTGCATATATTGCATGAAATAGAGATGTGTGGACCATTTCAAGAAATAAATTTTTTTCCTGTTGAGCGTTAGTTAAAGGTTTTGAAAAAAATTGTAAAGCAAAAGGCTCGTCCTGAAGGTTCCATGGATTCAAGCCTTACTTGTTGTTCAAATCAATAGTTTATCTCACCGAATTGTGCAATGAATTAAATATTGAAGGGCCACAACTATGGGACTCAAATAAAAGTGAAAAAGTTGAAGGGCATGTATTCAGAGGACGAGAGAAAACAAGGGAAATTAAAGGTGGGTAAACTAATATCCATATATGGTACGCATGTCTAATTTTTTATCACGATGGTATAATGTGTTTTATGTTTGTGATTGTAGGTGCTAATGAAATGGAGAATTTACTACTATATGTTGCAAGAAATAGTGAGCACACAAATGTATGGAAGGAGTACTATCGAAGGCATCGTGAACCCGAACAAAGATGTTCTTAGTCATATGTATCTTGGGGTGGCCATAATTCATCTTCATACTCAACAATAATGAAATTTTTTGAAAAGGATTGACGTCTAGCTATTAGTTTAAAATATTTTAGGGATAGAGTAGCAAGGGAATGTAGAGATAATGATGAAAGGGTTACTACATATACATTGGACATTTTAAAGGGTACAGAAGAGAATAAGGTGACACATTACAAGGGGATGTGGTACAAGGGTCATCATTATCGTGTTCGAAAGGTAGATGAAAATCGACAAGCATTTGACTATGGCATTGCTGCATATTTTACAATAGATTGCCAGTCACAGGTTCATGATGGAAACTTAAAAACATACACCTTGCAATACTATGGATTAGTTGAAGATATATTAGAGCTTAACTTTATATATTTCATGGTGGTGTTATTTAATGCTAAGTGGTTTATAAATATTGTGGTTGGAAATCATCCAAAAACATATATGCATTAAAATGGATTTTATAATATCAAGCATAGTAGGTTTGAGAAAATAGATGAACAATATGTTTTCCTTGACCAATGTGAGCAGATACTTTTATGTTTCCATCCTACACAATGCCCAAAGTCATTTTTTATTGAGTATTATCCTAGATCAATAAGATCCTTTCAACATTTAGATGAAGACCATCCTATCCTGGAGAAAATGTCATCTGATGATAGCTGAGATGATGAGGCCCATTAAAGGAAATTTCAACTCAAAATGGGCCTTTTAACTTTAACTCAAATTCCATGTCATCATGTGTTAGGCAATGAAATTGATTTAAATTTGAAATATCATATAGGTCTTGAACACTTTTTTAATATAAATTTGGGGATAGGTATCATAAAAAAAATACTTTTTTTGTTTGTATTTTCGACATATCTTCCCGTGTTTTTACTCAAATTTCGATCGGGAGAGCTCGTTGGATAAGGAAATTAAATTCTACATCCAACGAGTACCCACTAGGCATACTTTTGACGGACCCTGCTACCCCAAAAACAAGAAATACCTGAAACAACGTGAGGATGATGTCAGCATCACGTTTTTTCAGGTATTTCTTGTTTTTGGGGTAGCAGGCTCCATCAAAAGTATGCCGAGTGTGTTTTAGGTCGATGCGGAATTTAATTCCGCATCCAACGAGCTCTCTTGATCAATATTTGAGTAAAACCATGGGGATATATGTCGAAAATACAAACAAAAAAGTAGTTTTTTCTTTTCTTCCTCCAAAATTAATAAATATTATTTTATTAATTTTTTTTTGGAGGCCCATTTTGAGTTGAAATTTCATCTAATGAATGGACAAGAATACATGATTGGAACTTACAATGTATATTCAACTTATTTTGATGATTAATGAGAATTTTATGAATAGTTATACTTGGAAAATTGTCCATTAGTTTCAAATTAAGGTTGTTTTTGTCTTAAAGTCTAACAGGAAAGGTTTAGGAAACTCATTGAAAGTTCTTTTAACATCCTAAACTTGCAAAACTTTAATTTTTTTTTAATTTGTGTTCTAAATATAATAAGTGGGTTCAAAATCTTGTACCTTTGCATTTTTAGAATATTTATTTAGCATATAAGATCCAAATGTTCATATTATATAATCAATATTTTAAGAGTACATAAATTAGGAAAAAATTCTCATATTTAATTATGGTGAATGTTTATTAATTGAAATATACAAATATAATAAAACCATTTCATGATTTTTATGTCTATTTTTAATTTAGGAAGAACCCAAAGAAAAAAATTCTATAAATGTATAAATGACGTAATTTCAAACTTACTAAGACAATATAACATGATAAGAATGTTATATGTATTACCATTATATTTATTCACAACATTTTTCTTTTTACTATCTTAGAAAGCTTAAAGATTTATGAATTTTTTTCTTGTAGAATTGGATTTTTTATTATAAACTTATTTTTTGTAATTGCAAGTTAGATTTTGAAGGATGTGTTAAGAATTTTTATTTTCAAAATTAATTTTTGCTTGAATTTTTTTTTCCATTTGATTTAGTGTTACCAATTTTCTTATGGTTTTAGTAAGTATTTTAATTCATTTGCATAATATTTATTTTATAATACTTATTACTCTATTTCATATAGTTAGATAATTGATGTTTTCATGATATATAAATTGTACTTGCACTTCATTCATGGACTAATACAATGAAGCTTATAAAACTAACTCTGAATTTTGGATGATGTGTTAACGTTGGATTAGGTCTCTTGCTTCAATATGCGAACAAAAAAATGAGCACAAAATTTTTGGAGGAACACATTTTAATGAAGTACCTTCGAAAGGAAGTATTTGATCTACAACACCATCGTCACATTCAAATTTGATAGATGATGTATACATACCTAATGTGGAGACCACATTAGATACTCGATTTGAAATGGATAGGTTACAATTATATAAAGAGCGGTTGAATAGAGATAATGTAAACCCATTCATAAGAGATGCAATTCAAGCGGCATACAACACAACTGTCTTTGACAAAGATAATGCAACAAATACATAAATAGTTGGTGATGATATGCCAAGGTAAATAGTCATTTAATTTCTACTTATTAATTTTAGGTTTCTAATATCATAAAATATGAACATAATAATATATTCTACCATATTGTTGAGGATTAATATCATTGTTTCCAAAGAAGGCATTAATGTTCATGGAGTGCAAAATCAATCTTCTCCCTTAGATGAACCAACTATAGCATCTATTGGTACATCTCTTGCACCTCCTTTGAAACATCCAAATGGATATGTTAGAGGAGAGGTGAGCAATGGCATGCAATTTACAATAACTTTGAATGAAATAGGGCAAGTGGTAAATGATGAAGCGGGGAGAACATGGAGAGACATACTTCATCATGAAGCATTGAGATTATTTGGTCCTACAATTACTAGAGATTTTCTCCATCAAGGGCAAACATTACTATTCTAGATTTTTTCATAGATTGCATGCTTAAAATATGTTGTATATATTTATATGCTTAACTTAATGGTTTATGTTTTAAACTAAAAAATGTATATATTCTACTCATTGCTGCATTTTGTATGTTTTATATACAACATTTCATGTTATTACTACGATACTAGGAAACTTAAAATATTTCATATATATTATTAGCTTTTTATATTTACTTTGCAGAAAAATACAAGAAGAATGAGTTGGTATCTCATATGCACAAAGTTTCTACAATTGTACCTCCCAAGCAAATTCTCCATAGTGTTGCTAAATATATGAAAAATAGTAGAAATGCTTTGAGAGGGAAATTGGTTAGAAACAAAAATATAGTAAAACCACATTTCATAGGAGAAGCAGAGTGAAAAGGTGGTATGTTGTCCACATGCCATCATTTGGGGAAAGGTGGTATGTTGTTTGTAGAAGCAAAATATGTAAGGTTACTACACTACTATGTTTCTCAAGTAAACTTTATTTTTCTTATAATAGTATTTTCTAACAATTTTATTATTGTTTTAAATTGTAGTTGCAAGTATTCAATACTAAAATATGTGAAGATGATCAAGAATTTTCTTCATGCTATGGTGTATATTCTCTCATCCATCAAAAAATTAAAGAAGGATTTCATCCTATAGTTGCGGGGTAAATTTCAACTAGAAATTCTTTGTTCTAAATAAAGGTTCATGATATGAAACAAATATATGTAAATGAAAGTTTCATTTAAAACAAAAATTAACATTATTTAAAACAAAAGTTAACAAGGTTTGGATCTTTAGATCAAATTATTGGTTTATGGTTCACTAATTAAGATGCTACATTTTTTACTCGATTTACTTGGTTGTTTTACTTAGATATTTGCATGAATAAGTTTTTTAGTCTTATATATATTTGTTTAAGTATGTAGAGTGGTATTCTATGCATTAATATTCATGAGTATCTCTATACACTTTATAGAGAATAATTATTCGGTATGAAGTATGATTTATCTAAGTATTGATATGTAGAATGAACATAGATAAATGTATGAAGTATTTAGATAAAAAAATATGAGCAAAATAATCATAAACAACGATTATGTACCAGTAGGGATTAGAACCACCTATCAAATGAATAACTTTCCAAACATAAACAAGTCTATGAATAAAACCTTTAAACGAAGATTAGATAATAGCTTAGAAATTGAGGCTAACTTTTCGAAGGGTAAACAAAATCTATGAACAATATTCCTTTAAACACATAAATAAATGATATTAAGAATACCATATGAGAAACTTATCTAATGAGGATTTGATGTAAAGGAAATATAGTAAAATAGAGAAAACAAATGAAATAAAAACACTAGATGCTTATACGAGTTTATCACGCCCGTAGGAGAAATTGCAATTGGAAGAACTATGTTCCAACCAATGATAGACCATCGAGAAGCCAAACTAATTGATCAACAATCAACCCCTAGCATAAACCATGACACTGAATGGGATATCATTCATGCTATCAAGTGTAATAGAACTCTTTTTCCCACAGATAACTTTTGTTTCAATCACTACAAACAACCTCTTTGTCTCATAACAAAAATCAAAACTTGACACAAATTTGTAACACATCAAAGGTGCTCACACAATAATTTTCCATCCAATTGCATACTAGGAAGAAAATATATTTTGCTTAGATCTTATAGAAATTATTGGTGTGTTATAGAAATTAACACATGCACTTGGATCCAAAAATTTCAACATAAAATTTATAAAAATTAAATTTATAACATACCAATATTCAATATGATCCAAGTACATATATATTTTATGTTTTATATGTTTTCCAAGTACATATGCTTTAGATATAAATGCATAAGATAACTTAAATAATACAAGTGGGGCTGCTAAAGGCAGCAAGTCCCTGCCTTTAGCATTAGATATAATCAGTTAGATGTTGGATGCATGTCGAGCCTGCAATTAACTATTGTCCGTCGTCAATCATCAAACGTCCATGCTTTTGGTAGAGTATTCACTTTTTCTTAATTTAGTTGTTTTGTTAATATAATTTCGAAGTTTAATGTTTTGGCATTTGAATGAATGATTAGCAGAGCTATAGAATTGACGAGTTGTGCTAGTTTCGAATGTTATGCAATCAGAGCGTTCGAGGGATATGGAGGGAGGCGTGTCTGTTTTGATACTTTAGCCGACTATGGAAAAGGAAAAAAACATTCATTGTCTTTGGGAGATGGGTCTCATGTTCTTGGTGAAACGGTGGGGGAATTGAAGGCCATATTGGATGAAGAGAGTCTAGATATGAGGTGGGAAGAAGGAGACATGTTGTTGCTGGATAACTTGGTTGTTCAACATGTGAAGGCCTTCAAAGCCTCCATGTCGAGTCCTTGTATCCATGTGTAAGTAGTAGCTTATTTATTGCAGATGAACGACTCAGAGAAGAGAAATATAATGATCTGTACTTAGTGCTTTTGTATGCATATGGTTCATAATTTGCAACCAAAGAGACTTCAAAATTTTACAACCTTGATTGTAATGTTATTTGATTTTGTGATCTAGGTCGAATTTGCATGGATTTCTTTCTAGAACTATGCCATTTCTGGAACTATGCCAGTGAGAATTCTTCCCTAAGACGAGTCTTGATTGTAGGGTGTAGCATGTACTATGTAACATGAATTGACTGTAGTCACTTCTGCGTAGCACTGAAGGGGTTAGTGATCTCTTAGCGGATGAAATTGCTATGGATTTCAACAGAATATTGTGAATTCTTTAAGGATCGAGACATAGCTGCTATGGATTTCAACTGTATATTGAAAATTCATTAAGGATCCATCTACATCCCCATAAATATTTTTTGAACCCTGTAAAGGGATGTGCATATTCCGTTGACTACATGTCAACAAAAATTATTAATAAACAAGAATAAAAGATTAATTACTAATTAACAATGATTTGAAAAGAGAACCATAAATCAAAATCATTTAATAGACTCGGGAAGCTGAGAGAGCCTATTTATGTTCACTACATTTGGCTCAGCATGCTAACTGTCACCAGACGTTGGAGTTCATATAATCCATGACATTGGGCTTGCATGCATTTTGTATCTACATTTGATGCAATGACGATGCCATTACAACATTTTCTTCAATAAATTTCATAATCCTTTTAAAACCCTAACTGACGAACCATGCCTTCATCAAAACCACTGACGATACAACTCACTTAATCCTTGCATATTTATTCATCTTTAGTTTTTTCCCCTCGGGCTTGCGGAGAATCGAGTCTTCGTTAATGGAATCCATAGAGTAGCATGACAGTTCTTCCAGATCACGATCCAGAGACTGGATTGAAAATGGAGCCAAAGCACAGTCAACGTCCGAGTCACAAGGAGGCAACAATGGTTGTGATAGAGACATCGAGGGTTCGATTCCCACAAACAACAGCTCTTTGAATGTAAGCAGATCTATGATCTCAATTATCAAAGTAATAATTTCGAGGTAAAAATAGAAACTGTTAATCTATTCACGGTGGCATATTTTATTTAAAGTATCATGTGCAAGCCATGACACCGAAATTAGGAAGGGTCGAACAAACTCATGCATTTCCAGGCATATGTTGGTAAAAGAAGCACCTTCCCAGTTTCTCCTACATTTGAACCTGTCTTTATTTCTTTTCCTCCTTATTGAAATTTTATATCGTAGCATAATCCATGGGATGCCAGGTTCCACTCTGTACTGCTACACAGACCTAGTATTTTGTGCACCCTACACTATTGTTCACGTTAGCTTGCAGGTAATTGGTAACCCTGCTACATTTCAGGCTTCAAATATTGCATGCCATTCCATTCCATTTACACAGACTTTATTTTTACCGTGAATGTGGCTGGCAGAGCTTCTAGGGTTTATTTTTACAGTGTACATTTCCAGAATTTAATTATTATACATATTTTGGGCAACTCAAAAATATTTTTATCGTGTACATTTATAGAATTTACTTTTTATACATATTTTTGGCAACTCAAAAATTGTAGTTAACTCGGCTAAGGATATTGGGACATTGCAGACGACAGTATTGTATGTGTGATATAAAAGGATGCGAGACCTCATTTCTAGAAATATTTCCTTTATCTTATTTAACAGAGAAAGCAATAACCTTACATACCAGATTTCTAAAAGAGCTTTGAGTGCAGAAAAAGAATATTTTTATGAAAAGTTTGTAGCCAACATTCTAGTGCACAAGCCACATTATAAAATTTATCAGTAGATCACCCTCTCCTATCCTATGGCTGTTCAGTTTAGTAAGCTTGTTGTATTTATTTGGATTATTTCGACAGCTTCTTAATAGCCTTGGTGATGCTTGCATGGGCTTTGATCTGATGGTTTTTTAAATGTTTCAGGATTGCTATATGATGTTTGTAATCTTTTGGTCACGTTCGTTGATTTTTGTTCTTCTATTTGAAATTTTTGATTCTATGTATAAACGTGATTGTATCCTAAATTTTGTTAATCAAAGAGTATATCATCATCAAAGTTAATATAATATATGACATTCTCTTAGACACGTTTAAATATGATTGATTGAAAAATTTATGACATGATGATATCATGTGAAAAGGTAATTCTCTCAGTGAATCAATTTTGCTTAG
>LPNX010204802.1:103663-148663 GCA_001517045.1 Pseudotsuga menziesii | reverse complement strand
ATCATCATCCTCATCATCATCCTCATCATTCATCATCATTCATCATCACCATCAACATCCTGAACATCATCATCATCATCCTCATCATCATCCTCATCATTCATCATCATTCATCATCACCATCAACATCCTGAACATCATCATCATCATCCTCATCATCATCCTCATCATTCATCATCATTCATCATCACCATCAACATCCTGAACATCATCATCATCATCCTCATCATCATCCTCATCATTCATCATCATTCATCATCACCATCAACATCCTGAACATCATCATCATCATCCTCATCATCATCACCATCAACATCATCATCATCATCCTCACCATGATCATCATGAACATCATGAACATCATCATCATCCTCATCATCATCAACATCATGAACATCATCCTCATCATCCTCATCATCATCATCACCTTCATCATCGTCATCATCATCATCATCATTCATCATCATCATCATGAACATCGTCATCCTCATAATCATCATCATCATCACCTTCATCGTCATCATCATCATCACCATCATCAACATGATCGTCATCATCACCATCAACATCATGAACATCATCATCATCATCCTCATCATCATCATCACCTTCATCATCCTCATCATCAGCATCATCAACATCATCATCATCCTCATCATCATCACCATCATCATCATCATCACCTTCATCATCATCGTCATCATCATCATCATTCATCATCACCATCAACATAAAAAACATTTATAATAATTAAAAAATTTACACTTTATTGTAAATATATATTGGAAAATTTTTCCTTTGAAATGTAACTTATAGGTCCATCTCCTTTTTATTATTATTTAATCATTATCAATTATCCATTCATAAAAAAATTTAAACTAAAACAACTTTATTTGGATTAGCTTATTGTTGAGTGGGGTTTTATGATGTAATGGTTGATCCATTTATTATAACATGTTAAGTATAATTTAATTAGAAAATATATAAATAAATTGAGATTTAATTTAAAATTTTTATGTAATATAAAAAATTATTTAGTAAACAAAATAATAAATTTGATTTATTAAACAAAATAAAAAAATTTAGTAAACAAAATAATATATTTTTATGTAATATAAAAAAAAAATTTAGTAAACAAAATAATAATATTTGAATTCACTTTCTTGATTGTGAAAATGGGCGGGACTGTGTATTTAATTTTTTTTTTATGATTTGCAAATCGCGCACGCGTTTTAGTGAAGCAAAACGCGCGCGTGTTTTTGTCTACTATCCTAATTGGCGTGCATGTTGGCAGCCTTGGGATTAGGCTTGGCAGGGTCGGGATTGCTTGGGATGATTTCTATTTTATGGATCAAGCGTGATTGACTTCATTCTACCATTGCATCTAAAAGGTCCATCAACTTCTTGCACACACCCTTAGGCCATGAAATACAAGAATAGAGGAGGAAAAGATGTTGGTAGGTGCATGGAGTGGCAAAAACCAAAGCAGTCTCATGATTACAGACATGTATTTGTACAACAATACTGTAGACCGGTTAAGAAAATAAAATATTGTCAATTGTGTAACAATAATTTTAGACATAAATATGTAAGTATTATTTATATCTTTTATCATTTTTATATATACAAAGTGGGAAAAGTGGTAGCTAACAACATTGCATGCCACTCGAACCAATTCTATGCACTCTGCTTGAGCACCACTAAAGCCAGCTCATTCATCATGCATGAATAACAAGTGGCGTGATAGCTTTGTTTACAAAGCATATCTAACATGAATTTCCATGCACATCATGGAAGCATTTACAACTTTGGTTACGAGTAACATTGGAAACTGAATAATGCTTTATTTTCGCTGAGCGATTTAATTAACATGTTGGATTGTTACGAAGAGAAATTCCTATGGCTTGGGGTACCACAACACACAGCTTGACTCTAGAAATCAATCCTTTCCTATATGCAAGAGAAACCAAATATCTAACACTAAAGGATCTTGATTCCTACCTTATTCCGGACGGTTGATGTAGATCGCCGTTGAGCTTTCCAACTCCAGCTTGAATTGATAAATTGCTTCCTCAACATTCAATAAACAAGACAGGCATGCTATATATAATCGTGTTAGACCTACTGTAGCATATATAATCAATAACATATAAGCATTTGAAATCATCCATGGATCAAATATTCATTCAAATTCACATTATTGGACAGGAAAAATATTTCTATTAATATAAAATAGAGATTACAATAGAGACAACCTCTGTCAGCACGTCTGCGAATCGGAGAAACTGAGTCCCCCACTTGGGCCTCCACCACTTCAATCCTCCATCTCTCGATAGCAAGCTCATAAGAAAAAGGCAATCTTGGGAAGAACACAAAAGTGCTCCAAGGGACAAAGGGATGCAAACTCAAGTATAAGCTGTGGCAACAATGGACTATAGTTCTCTGGCTCTTCAATTCCTCATGCCTTCAATGTATCCAAAGGGTTCCTTATATAGCTCTTCAATGGGGTAATGAAAGGTAGAATCCGAGTGATCTCAAGGCATATGGAAGTCCAGGAGACAAGTGAGTTGGATCCACATCAAGGAAAACTCTAAAAGAATTTGGCCTTTTGCACACATCCCGATGTATGTGGGTTTAGGGGTCAAACTTGTGTATATATGCGAGAAAGGGTTTAAAAGTCACGTATGGCAATTTTTGCATGTTTTTAGGGATGATCTTGGAAACATCAAAAGTATAAAAATGGTCCATGGGGTCTAAGGAGTTTGTAAAGGGACAGGGAAGGCCATAAAACTGTGATTCACCATGTGTGGTAAAATCAGCTGTAACAGATGTCGCCTAATGTGTGAGGTCAGAGGGGTCATACGATGGCCAAAATACATTATAAGTCCATCCCAGAAATGAAGTGATGAAGAAACCAGTGGTAGAACTAGCCATCCAATCAACACTATACAATGATACAACTCTGCACATAACTACAAATAGATATAGCAGTCCTGGATACATAAGAGTACAATGGCCATGAATAGGCATGATACAATATAATATATGTGGTCATCGCCACATACAATATAAATAGATCAGAATCTCCATGATGAAGATATACAAAGGATCATGATCTCTATGAAGACTGAATATATATAATGGATTAAGATCTCCATAATGGCTGGAAATGTTTGACATATACTGGAACCAAGTCACGAGAGCTGAAATCTCATGAACACTGGCTCGATCAAGGAGTTAGCATATAAGATATTCCACCAATCTAGAAGTTCCTTTACACAAACTGCTATGATTACATGTCCTACTATGTAAATAGAGGTGTCGAGGTCGAAGATAGTCCATCGTCTGATTACTGGTCATTGATGTATACCATTAATAGATACGAGATCACCCACCAATAATGAAAATGGGAATCAAGGTACTAGAGTGCAAACTAACAAGTGTGAATAAATGTGTTGAGGTTGAACACTTGAGAGAATCCATCGATCAGGGGACATTGATGTATTTTCAAAAAACTGTCGATGGCAAGAGAACCTACCACTAATGAATGCAAGTCTCAAGGCACTCAAAAATTACTCTAGATTCATATCCCAGAATAAATGATATGAAGTCGATGGGATGAAATCCGCTGGAAGGAGGGCATTAAGGCATCTCCCATCATCCAACACGAGGTACTCAACAAAGTTATATAATGTGGAAGGAATTGATCATAATGTGCATGAACCAGTAACTGTACAGAGAATGGCCAATATGCAAAGACAAGATAAATGAGGAATGGCCGACTTAGGTTTCAACTTCCTTCGAACAAGAGCATAACAAAGAATGGTGAGTGAATGCAGGAAGCATAAAATGGATATACAAAACTAGGACATCTCTGTGACACAGGAGGCATCAATAGAGGCTCCATAGGGACTGGAAGCTTAACCAGTTGATGGAGATAAACTCAAAGAAACGAGTACAACTCCTAAATTCAAACTATTAACCCAACCAATGGATGTGATATACAGTGCTTCGTTCAAAGGCGACACGAATCGACTGCTACCAAAGATAACATCTTTTCTGGTCTAGTTTTTTGTTTTTTTGATTTTTTTTGGGACTTCTTCAAATATTTTGAAAAGCTCGAAAAATAATAAAAGTGTTTTATAGTTACAGACTAGGAGGATATGAGTGTAAAGGAACAAACAAACTAGTTCCAAGAAGCGAAACCTGACTATGCTCAATGCAAGGACACATCTGTAGGATATAGACACTCGGGGGAAAGTCCCCTGCTAGTAAAAATAGGGAATCAAGCTGCAAAGGATATACAAAATGGATTTGCATGGCTAGACATGAGACAAGCTTGGGTTATATGGATGATACTCAAAGTTAGGGAAGCCAGCATAAGGCTCAATGAGGCAAGCAAAGCTCATGAAAATGCAATTACAACTTGACATAAGGGAGTCCTGGGGGAAATAGGCCAGTAAAATATCAAGAGGAGTATGAGGCTCTTGTGAAATGACATGGCGATACTATACAAAGGACTCCTAGACGGAAGAGAGGACTCACAACATGGGTACCAAATGCAAAGGGGAGCTAACTAGGACACCCATGTTTAGGAAAGCTCTACCATTCACATAGTACCACTTCTAACAGTAGTGTGAAGGTTCCATGATACTATGGAATAGGTTCGTACCGAAGGTTAAGATGGAATGGTCATAAGGCAATGCATAAGTGCAAGAATATATGAAATCCTAACCTATATGCCAGTTCAGACATAAAACTTATGATAGGAACGAACGGTTCGAGACCTTGGAGAGAGTGTACAAAAACTAGATCCTACATGACAACCATATTAGTCCAAAACAACCCAAAATAGTCAATAAAGAATCCAAACTATAGGATATAGGGATGAATGATCATGACAAATGATCCCAAAGGAAACAATGTGGTGAACGATGGGACATAAAAAGGAATGTAAAGCGTAGACCCAACATTCATGTATCCACTACCACCCCCGTGAGGGTGACCACTGGTGTAAAGACAGAGTGAAGGGAATAAAAATCCTCCACAAATGGAGTAGAGAATCTAATATGACCATTCCCAAATCTATGAGCACGGTAAGGGGTTGTGATGCCCCCAAGTCTAAAACCAAGGTCCATATTAGGACGAAGGATGGGTGATAGGATACCAGGCATGACAAAAATAAAAGGACCCAAACTCAAGAGAGCATAAATATACTCAAGTAACCACGATCCCAAAGGCCAACTAGTGCACAAAGAGCACACTCCTACGAAAATATACAGCCAAAATACAAGAAAACCAAGAGGAGGATATGCGAGCTACTGAATGCAGCAGGTATGTCTCACCTAGGAGAGGATCGAAACTCCCATACACTACAAGCGTAGGTATGTAACCAATTATAGTGGCCCTTAGCTTCAACGCATAAAGCAACTGTGTTGTTTGACCTCTACCTGGCCAGAACACCTACAGAATAACCTTTGCAACTATCGCCTGTGATACCTAGGTAAGGAAACTAAGTTCACCCCAATATAACCAATGCTCAGTTGAAAAGTTGTAGGTGGGATCGACCGTATGGGAAGGGTTGCAAAGCCCGAAACTCTCGAAAGAGACCCCATATACGAATACAATCCTAGAAATATCTTCGGTGCTACTAAGTTACAACTAGGTGTCATCCCAATCATAACCACTCACACAGCCTCGTGCTTAACTCTTGTGTAAGAGGAGCGTCTTGAGAAACACTAATTATACCAAATATTTCACTGTCTCACCTGGAGATACACCTACATGTTGTTGTTTAGTGGTCTTGGAGAATTTACTCACAATGAACTATTCCAAGACCCTAAAACCTAATTTTGTTGGTGTACCCTATAAAAGAAAAGAGTGTAATTCATTTTATTATGCGTTGATTTTAATTGGGTGTAATTACTCAAAGGGAAATGGCCATACAATTAATGACATTATGACTCAACAATGAAATAAATATGCACACCATAACAAACAATGCTAAGTGCAATATTTGTCAAATGAAATCTAGGGTATGCTACTACATGAGATGCATACTATCATCCAAGCAATCCAATGCAAGTACCTCCTCAAATCCATATGCAAAAAATGCAACTACCTTGTATTTTTCAATCTAAAAGAATGAAAAATGCAATAAAAGTCATCTAAAACTCTCAATCTTTGTAGTAAGTATAAAACACAAGCCGAGTAAGACACCGAGACAAAAAATAGAAATGCACTAATGGAAAAACAAAAAGGATAAATGACTAAAACTACTTTCAAAGAAAATTCAATGAAAAAGCGGTCTCTGGTCACAAAAGAAGCATCCAACAGACAACATCAGACCCAAGGAAGACCCAACCACACTCACAACCCACCCAAGAACTTCCCACAACATCAAACTCACCAAAAGGGAGGATGTACGTGACTGTTTAAAGAACAACTGTTTATATACATGACTTTTGGCCAAAAATCTGCCTATATACGTGGATTTTGGCCAAAACCCTGTGTGTATATGTGACTTTTAGCCAAAAATCTGGGTATGTATGTGACTTTTGGCCAAAAAACTGCGTATACAGAGAAGAGAGTGGTAAAAAGTAGGCCAAGGTTCAAACCAATAAAGGGGAGTGTCAATGGATGAACATACTATAAAATGAAACACAAAAACAAGGAGAAACAAAGAGCAAGTCAAGAATATCAAGCACATTGTGCCCCCAAACCCCAAAGAAAAAGAAGGAACATCCCCAGCGGAGTCGCCAATTCTATTACTGAGAGAAAATCCTATGGCTTGGGGTACCACAACAGACAGCTTTACTCCAGAAATCAATCCTTTCCTATATGCAAGAGAAACCAAATATCTAACACTAAAGGACCTCGATTCGTACCTTATTCCAGACGGTTGATGTAGAGCCCTGTTGAGCTTTCCAACTCCAACTTGAATTGATAAATTGCTTCCTCAACATTCAATAAACAAGACAAGCATGCTATATATAATCGTGTTAGACCTACTCTATCATATATAATCAATAACATATAATCATTTGAAATCATCCATGGATCGAATATTCATTCAAATACACATTATTGGACATGAAAAGATATTTCTATTAATATAAAATATAGATTGCAATAGAGACAATGTCTATTGGCACGTCTGCGAATCAGAGAAACTAAGTCCCCCACTTGGGCCTCCACGACTTCAATCCTCCATCTCTCGATAGCAAGCTCACAAGCAAAAGGAAAGCTTGGGAAGAACAAAAAAGTGCTCCAAGGGACAAAGGGCTGCAGACTCAAGTATAAGTTGCGGCAACAATGGACTATAGTTCTCTTGCTCTTCAATTCCTCATGCCTTCAATGTATCCAAAGGGTTCCTTATATAGCTCTTCAATGGGGTAATGAAAGGTCGAATCTGAGAGATCTCAAGGCATATGGAAGGCCAGGAGACAAGTGGGTTGGATCCACATCAAGGAAAATTCCAAAATAATTTGGCCTTTTGCACACATCCCGATGTACGCGGTTTTAGGGGTCAAACTTGTGTATATACGCGAGAAAGGGTTTAAAATTCACGTATGACAATTTTTGCATGTTTTTAGGGATGATATTGGAAACATCAAAAGTACAAAAATGGTCCACGGGGTCTAAGGAGTTTGCAGAGGGATAGGGAAGGCCATAAAACTGTGATTCACCATGTGTGGTAAAATCAACTGTAACAGGTATGAATTGTGGGGATTAATAAAGTACTAGCTACATTTGGCATATAAGTAAACAACCACGAGCTTGTATAAGTTAGCAATTTATATATATGTACTCTTTCATTTGGGTTTGAGACATTTACTACGATTGGAGATGGTTCAGACAAGTCTGTAGGGGAAGTTTTTGAGCATGATGCTAAACTTTCTTAAGACAGACATTGATCAGTGTGGGAGATTGCAGGCATGGAAAGAAGTGTGGGAAATTGCAGGCACAGAAAGAACAAGGGAAATTTTCCCCACAGTGAGTATGAATCTTTATGCATGGCGAGGATTATTGAGAACCAATCTCGTCTGCCACAGTTGGGGCTCCAAAAACAAGCATAGATATAAAAATATTGAGTGACAACGGTGGTAGGTGTCTCACTAGAATCTTTGCTAGAGAAATGTCCACGGCGAGCTCCTCGGCGCTTTGAGATTGGTTGGCCGACACGCAAGTGGTCGACCATTGTTTAATGTCCTTCTCTTTTACGTGGAGGCCTCTGTCGTAAGCCTCCTCTCTGACAGTCTTCAGGTCAGATATCGGTCATAATCCTCCTCTGTGACAGTCTTCATTTTCATATATATTTTTGTTAAAAGCCTAGACCATATATGTAGACTAGACCTAAGGGATGATTTTTTTCCTTATTTTCAGCTAGGTTTTACTTGTTTCTGGTTATGAATTTTCGTTGCTAGTTATGAATTTTTACAGAATAATCAAAATATTCCTAAATTTTATAGAGTGTGGGTGTTTTTGTGCCATTGATATCCCTAGAACTGTCTTCTAAAGATAATTTATGTCATTCCAGTCCAAATCTTTGCTAATAGTTCATACTATTGATTTAGCTTATTAGGCTTAATGGTGATACTAAGAGTTGTAAGTGCTATTGCTAAGTGATTCCTAAATCCCTCTCTCAAAGAAGTTATGTTCGATGTTAATTCTCATTACTCTTTGAGAAGAAGTTGTGTACAATTTTCATTTCTAGGCTATTTCAAATATATTCTTACCTTTGGATGGCTATGTGTACAATGCAGCAGCTGGTGAATCCAACATCTAGTACAGTAGAGGCTCATCATCCTCTCAGCCAAGGTAAAACCTTTGGAATCGCTATGTGTACAATGCAACATCTAGTGAATCGAGCATCTAGTACAGGAAAGGCTCAACGTTCTCTCAGCCAAGGTAAAAGACTGAGCATCCTCTCATCCAAGGTAAAATAATTGTATCCATGCGTGTAGGAAAGACTTTGGCTGGTGCACGAAAGAATCAACCAAAGTAGAAGCAAAACTGAGGGAACCATCAAGTTGGAATAACATGAAGAAATAGACTCCGACTCGCACACTTACAACACACTTACATGCAAATTGTCACCAAGCAATACAACACACTTACATGCAAATTGCCACCAAGCAACACAACACACTTACATGCAAATTCCCACAAAACATTGCCTCCAAGCAACATCACATGTATGATATGCATGTTGTCAACAACAACATAGTTGAATGCTATGTATTACAAACTTAAATGTTTCGCCTAAATTATGCAATCAAGCATTAAATGCCATGAACTAATGCTAAACTCATTCTAGCATTAATCGACTTGGAAATTGATTTGAATGAAATGTACTTCACCTGTATCGATAAAAACAAAACATAGGGAAAGAAATATTGTTTTGCCTCACGAAGAGGCCAAATAAGAGATAAAAATGCTTGATTTGTTCATGAAAAAGTAGGCTATGCATGAAAAGGCATCTCAAAATGGACCAAAGAGAGCTGCAAAAAAATTTTGATAACTTAGACTAAGTGTTTAAAACTAGTTTGGGTTCGTGTGCATATTAATGAAAAACAACGGCAAGCCGATAACAAGAGTCCCTGAGTCCCTACTAGCTATGAGTCCCTACTAGCTAAGACAGGGACTAATAAGATACATGAAAATGATTTAAATGATATAAAATACACACTTTCTTATGAATATAAGAATAAAAAAAATTAATAGTTATGCTCATTATTAAAAAAAAATTAATGATTATAAATGTTTTAATGAGTAAAGAACAAACTATAATAAATTATATATTATATATAATGCAACAACAGTTACCTTTTATAAGCACGGCTTCACCACTTCCACATGATGTTGGTTCATTTACTAGTTGTTTAGCAATAACTTCCAGTATTTTTAGCACATGCATATATACTTTAACATAGCCAAATTTTAGACCTAATTTAAGCATAGTGAGTTTGACAAGCGTCACCACACCTTTATGTAAACCCATTTAAATCATTGTTTAGTAAACAAGATCATTTTTCGATGGAGACAAAAATGGTTAGCAATCCAAAATAATAAGATATTTTCATTTTAGAAGTGAAAATATAAAACTCAACTTCGTATCGCGTATTTGTTTTAATAAGCAACGTGTGTAGAGTAAATGATTGCTGTTTTTTATCTCAACCATTTCTGATCACAACAAACAACAACGTAGCCAGACCGAAACTGTGAGCAAAATTGTATGCTTTCCCACTTAGTGGAGAAATAATACGCTGCAACTAAGTGGGAGCAGAGATTTTAATACTTACGTCTGCACAGCGGACATGAAAGGCTACTCAAGAACCATTCAATGATGCAATCTTCATGGAAAACATGATTACAATGCAATCGTTTTGCATACTCCCCACCAGAAAGATTTTCAGAAAGAATTTCTTGACAAATTGCACAAAAGATTTCTTCGCCATCACCGGTGTCAGTAATGCTAATTGTAAGCATAGGTTCTAGAGCCAGTGCAACGATCACTGCAAGAGAGAATGGATTATCACGATGGCTGGCAATATACGAATCTCTCAAGTCTGGATGAAGCTCCAAACTTTGGTATCTAAATTCGAGTGGTAAAGAATCAGAGTGGCTATTGCCCTCCATCACTTCCAAAACCCGATTGCAATCCGCGAAACATCCACTCCAAGCACTTGCATGCTCTCGACACCTCCATCCTGGCGGCTCCAATCCATTACAATTCGCAACAAGACAAGGTTAATATTTTCCGCCATTGCAGCTTTGAGTTCATCAAACCCTAAATCATTAGTGCCAGATTGCCGTGCAAAGTTATCTAAACGACCTATATCCACATTATCCCAAATGCTTTCCAGTCGCCACTCATCTCTGCTTTCTCCTCCGTATCTATAACTAAAACTTACACTTGAAATCAATTGTTGTTCACCACCGGTTTGTCCCGCAGCCTGAGAGACGAAGTCAAATCCAGTTGGCGCTGTTACATCGGCCAAACTCAGCAAAAAAGGATATTGATTACTGAGGATCCGGTCAAATATCTGTATAGCTCGATGTCTAATATCAGGGTACTGCTGTTGATTATTGTTTCGGCCGTTTCCTGATTCATCCATTTCATTCCCAGGAATTCAGCGCATTTATTTCTACAAGTGATAGATAGTTTGGAGAAGGAAAATGCTTGCAGGTTGGGTATACAAATAATCATTTACTCTAAATAGTCATTTGCTTATAAGGCCGACGAAAGACGATAGACATTAATAAATCTCATTTTCTTATAAGGCCGACGAAAGACGATGGACATTAATAAATAATCATTGAACTTTGCTTATAAGGCAGACGAAAGACTATGGACATTAATAAATCTCACCGCCAAAAGATTCCAAAATCACAAAAGAAGAGGCCCTCTGTGGAGGAATGCACTAACACCCATTTCTAGCACTCTTTTGCTCACTAAAAGGATAACAATGTTCACGTTATGATTTTTTATATCTTTACATAGATATAATTACGAGATCGCCCTGCCGTTTGCAGTATCACTACACAAAAATGAGCCTACGATTTATCAATATAAATACACAGATATATCCTTACCTGTTGCAATAGAAATACACAAATACAAATGAATTGCATGGGTGGGTTATGTCTTGTAATATAGCCCAACTTGCATAAAGACAACGTACAGCAACAAAGAATAAGAATATAGTTAGAATATACTCTTCATGGGTTATGACTTGATATTCTCCAGGTCTTAGAAAACAAAAACACAAGGTTAAGATCTCAGCTCTAAAACAAAAATGCACGGTTAAGGTCTAAGCTTTCTCCAGTTATAAAACCAATAAAATGGATGGGTTATTATATGATCTTTTTTCATCTCTAAAACAAGTAAAATGGGTAATTCATATCAGAGCTTTATCTAGCTCTAAAACAAATAAAATACATGTTATATCTGCGATTTCTCAAGCTCTAAAACAAATAAATTGCAGGGGTGATTACCTAAATTCCCACAGCACAAAGTTTACAAGGGTCGATACTATAGCAATCACTATTCTCTTAACGCATCAAGAAAGTTTACAAGAAGGATCATCCCCACTCCCATGCACTCCAAGAAAATAGATAGGGCTATATATATGGGATATAGCCAACCAAAATGCATAGCAAGAATGCTATCCATTCAAATAAATGCAAGAATGTTATATAGTCCTATAAAAATAAATGCAAGAATGTTATATAGTCCTATAAAAATAAATGCAAGAATGTTATACAGTCACATAAAGATAAATGCAAGAATGCTATAGAGGTTATCTCCACCTCCTTCTAATCTCCCTCCCCATAAGAAAAGACACCACATAAAGAAATGGGGAATCTCTCCCCAAAACCCTAGAATAAAAGGAACTTCCCCTTCTATCTAGATTTTGATTCTTTTTATAGGCAATACATAAAGAAAATATGAATTTAATACTTTTAAATGGCTATTATAAAAATAATTACACTAGTCAAACATTTTCCTTTTTCCCTTTATCAAATGCCACACACTAATTCATATATCTACATATGCATGTACAAGCTATAGCTAATTCTAATTTCTATTAATACAAATTATATGTATGGTAATCTCAATATAATTAATTTGTTCTGTAAAGTGGAAGTTAGCTTCTCCCTAGAAAGGCTTTCATTTCCTATAAATATGTTTATAAGAGATATCTCTCTAGTATGATTGTTAAAAATCATCATATATTTTTAATATAAGTAATACCAAATCCTTTATAATAAGTTTGTTATGATATAAATTATAATAATATATTGGTAATAATATGGTAATAGCTAACTTTATGCTAACAAGAAAATAGTCCACCCTCCTCATGGGAGTACTACATTACCTAGCAATTCCTAAATGTTGTTGATGAGTGTGCATTTATAATCATTGATTATTAACCAAAGAATGATGATTTATAACTTGCTTCATTTTGACACCCCATAAGCACTATGATGACACCTCGTCACCATCACTAGATTCCCAAGGCTTCATTATCCTTTAACCTCCCCCACTAGTGGATATTGTTTCCCTTGTCATTTTGTTTTTATTGCACATTAAACCCCTAGATTTATTTTATTATTTCATCATTATCCATTTACATCATACACATGATGTCACCATGCTTTAATTAGCGTGTGGTTCATCTATGAAATCAAAGTGCTAGAACATTCTCTCGGAGGGCCCTGGCCTTGAGATCCATGACACAAACTAATACATAAATGCATTTACATCTTATATTCGATTACAATGATAAGGGTTAGGAATGAGGGATATTATAGATTCTTGTTTCGCATAGACAATGAACATGATTTCCTAGGAGATAAATGTCTATCCCCTTGGGCTCATACCCATGTTTTAAATTTGGAATAAGAAAGGGGGGATGTTAGTATCGATGGAATGGTGTCCATAAATGCCATGCCCTCCCTTTGTTAGGCCAGTAGTTGTGTTGCACTTAAAGCATCCTTAAGTGTCACATCTTGTGTATACCATTGTCTCAATTGGTATTAACTCGACGTGATTTTGGTTCCCACACTTATAATTTGGTGGTTTATATGGAAATCAGATGGGATTCCCCCACTTGGTTCACTTGTGATGAGGTTGGCATGCATCATGGTGACTGTGCATTTCTTGTTTCCATGTAGGCATCCCTCTATCAACTTAGCATACATTCCTTAATGGCTCCTAGGAGCATTCTTAATTGGAAATTAAATTTCCTAGATCTTGGACCCCTAATATTGTAATTGAAAATATACTAAATGGTATTTATGTACTATTTCATGGAGTGGATTTCAAGGCCATGGCCCTATGACTGAATGTTATAACATTAAACAACAGTTTGAACTTGTAGTAGAACCATGCACTAGTTAAAGAAAATGAACCACATATAAAATGGAAACATTTTTCATAAAAAAAATATAGGGATATCTCTCATCCAAGTTGAGATGATTACTCATAATAATAATTATAAGTTCATAATAATCATTCCATCTCATCATAATAAAAATTCTCCTTGATTAATAATAATAATTTGGAATAATAAGCACATAATAATATTAATAATATCTCACCTTCTAATCCTAAGTGAATAATAATTCATTTTGCATCTTATGCGAATGATGCGATGTCTTGCAACCCTTAGAGGCTAGTAGTAAATTTGTACTCACACCTACTCCCTTTAGGCATAGCGAACATTAAGAAATCGCTTTTACTCCAACACCCAAAGGTACCATGATGACACTCCCTCATCATCTATTAGATTCTCAAGGATTTACTAGCCTCCAACCTCTCTTAGTGGATATTGTTGCCCCTCAATTTGGTTTCCTTGCATATTCAACCCCTAGGATTTTTGTGAGCACCTCCACCATATGAAAAATATCCATCATATTTTTATTTTCAATATATATATGGAAAATAAAAAGAAAAAAAATCACTTAGGGTTTTATTTTATTGAAAAACTTATTATTTTGGATGCAAATATATTATGTGAAGACTTTCTATTAATTGTTGGTAAATAAATTAAAACTACAAGGCGATGAAATGAAAAAAATATTTATTACCGAAGGTAAAAAGACGCGATAATGGATTATTCTATTAAAAAGAAAAAATAAATAGAATATTCTTTCTAATTGATTGGGATAGTGTAACGTTCATTATCAGTTACGATATGTTTTAGTTATTGTTTATATTGAGGTGTTTTGGAGGATCGGTCTCCTAAGAAGAATCAATTCCAGTCCCTTGCTTAACATTTATACATTTTAATAGAATTTATTGTTTTATATTGATACGTTTTGGTGAATCAAAGAGGAGCGATTTCCTAAGGAGAACCGATTCTAGTGACTCCAATTTCATATAAATATTTCTATTTGATGAGGGGGGACGAGCGATATCTCTATATAGATATGATTTGATCCATCTCAATTATATGATACCTCCCATTGATTGAACAAAGGGTGGCTTCCTTGAAAGGAGATCCAAACCCCAATCGTGTGTGTATATATATATATATATATCATCTCAATTATATGATACCTCTCATTGATTGAACAAAGGGTGGCTTCCTTGAAAGGAGATCCAAACCCAAATCGTGTGTGTGTGTGTGTGTATATATATATATATATCATCTCAATTAGATACCTCCCATTGATTGAACAAAGGGTGGCTTCCTTGAAAGGAGATCCAAACCCCAATCGTGTGTGTGTGTGTGTGTGTATTTATATATACCTTGATTTCCTTATGTTAAAAGTGATATGTGGCAAAAGGAAGAAGCAATACTATTAAGTTTAGCTTGTATGTGTGTGTATCTTGATTGTTTTGCATTGAATGCATTATGTGTTAAAAAGAAGAGAAGTTTCACTAACCTTAGTTGTGTGTGTGTGTGTTATTTAGAGTGGTTCAGATGGGAGGGAAGTATACATCTATAGAGAACCAAACTCGTTATCTTTTTATCACTTTATATCTCTATGTTGAAGAGATGGTCAACCTCCTTCGATGAAATCTCAGCCCAAATTTTTTCTAGTTCTTGATATATATTGATTTGTTAAGACATTAGGAGAGGGAGATACCTAAAGAGGTTGTTGGAATTCTTATGTATACTGAGAGGGGGGGGGGGCATGAATTAGTATAAAGTGCAGATTAAACATTTTATTACTTCAACTAAAATATGCACCAATTTCTATTTCAACCAATCAATAAGAAACACAAGTGTGCAAATAATTTGTATAGTATATATATACAATGGGATACACCAATCTCCAAAAATGTGAGCACCAACTCAGTCTGGAACTAACCTGATTGCAAGCATCAACTCACTTATTATAGGAACCAACATGTAAGGCCTTCAATCTTTTGCGCAAGAACCAACTTCTAGATTTCAAGAACAGACTTGAATGGATGTCAATTCTATTGCACAAACTCCAACTTGTTGTTACGAGGAACCAACCTAATTGAAGACTGCAATATCCTTCTTTTATTTTTCAACACCAATTGAATGGAAGTACCTACTCCCCTTTTTGTATTCTCCAACACCAACTAGATGGAAGCATCGACTCCGTTTTTGTATTTTCTAGCACCAAATGGGAGGAAGCTTTGACTACCTTTCCTTGCCCCTTCTTGCCACCATGAAATGAATAAACTATATTAGAATTGCTATTTGTGATTTATTTGATCTGTGTTCTTCATCCTATAAAATATGCAACTCAACGGTATTCTATATTTGACTATGTATTTTGGGACTTATGTGGTCAAGATCTTTTCGATATTTGAGTCTTAATGATTTGCGACATATGACTGCAATATCAACACTTTTATGAATAATTTATTTTTTACTTCTGTGATCTTCTAGATATCTAAGTCTTGATAATATGCGATCTATGACTGCAACATTTTGACACTTCTCTTATCTATTTCATTCACTATGTATATTCACACATATCAATGTTGGGTACCCTTAAGGATTGTGCACCATCTGATGTTCTTTCTATATTGATTTTGCACGATCGTCTCTAGACTATTGTATAAATTTCTTCTAAATCAACAAGCCATTGCAAAATTAAATAATATGTCTATCTCATCTTTCAATATTACTTCAATACTTCCATCTCTTTCTTATTTATTCTCTTCTTGCTCAAGATATGTGTCCACATGTTTTGACTGTGTGATGACCCAACTCTCTTACTTCTTGGTCAACCTAACCACCTCATGACATCTTTTGTCGGCGTGCATCCTTTGATAATTCAGTCTTGTGGGTTTTTATGGACATGATTCTAATTACTTAGTGTGATATGCACATATGGGTTACCACTATGCCTATGGTTTCCATGTCTTTGTGGGATTTGCGCACTTACTAGACTTACACACTTATTCTCTATATAATTCTTCCAAGTGGTTGTATGCTTATAGAGAACCATTAATTGATGGATCATGCACACTAATAAGACTTTCAAGCACTTTTATATATTTCTTCAATTTGGCTTCAAATATTCATAACATCCACCTTGTTTGTACATTGTCAATCTTGTTTGTTTATTCGTTGACATCAATATTGTTTATTTAATCTTTTACATCAATGTTTAAAATTTGACATCAATCTTGTTTCTTTAGTCTTTGACATCAATTAAAAACACAGAGGTTCAACAATATCCCCATTTGGAATTGATATCAACCTTAGCTAAAACTGAGCTTCCCCTAAAGATGAGATCTTATTCTATGCGATCCCCTGTGTTCATGCCATATAATCCTTCATTTAGCATTTGCATATATATTTCCTTCTTAGCATTTCTTCTAGAATTTTTCCATTCTGACATTTCTCCCCCTTTGACATCAAGGAAAAATAGATTCTTCTCCTAATAATTAGACTCCCCCTAGAATCATGCTTCTTAATTCATCTTTTTGTCTCTTCCTCTACACCAGATATTTTCCATGTTGCCGATGATTCAAATTATTGTGGAGTAGAGACTACTCCTAGTTTCCTTCTAAGATACTAAAAAATATCACTTGGAAGTGGCTTTGTAAATATATCTTCAATTTGTTCTTTTGTGGCCACATAATCCAACTTGACAACATTTTTACCAACTTGTCATCTTACGAAATGGTATTTTATGGGAATTTGTTTAGTTATAGAATGCATTACATGATTCTTTGAGTTGTTGATTATGCTTGCGTTGCCATATAAAATTGATAAATATTTATTAAATTCCACTTAGATATCCTTTAACATTTGCTTCATCTACAGGAATTGCACACAACAAGATGTTGCAACAATAAATTATGCTTTTGTTGTAGATAAATATACCGAGGATTGTTTCTTTCTCAACAAGGATACTAAGCATTTTCCTAAGAATAAAAATGCTCCACTTGTGTTGGGATTATGAATTAATCCTCCCTTGATCACCATAGTATATGTGTCTTTTCCTATCTTAAGAGGTCATTACCACTTCACTAGTGTATGGGGCACTCACTTGGGGAAGCATACCACTCAATGCACTTGTATTCATGAGTTTAGGAGTTCCAGGGACCAATCCCTATAATTTAGGAACCCACTATGAGTGCCACAAACAGTCTCTAGAAGGTGAACCTAGTCGGTGTTCAATTATGTTCAGTTATGCTATGATTCCCATTAGTTAGGCCACTCTTAGTCATACTAGTGACACTTTGCATGATTTGAGGAAAGTAGGGCGCCTTTACTCACCTAACTCAATCAGTTAACTGGTTGTGATATTTTTTAGTGATTCATATTTGCATTAGTGATCTCTAGTGGTGATTTTACCACATCGAATTATCTCTAGAGTCAGTCCAGGTTGGTAGATTTGAAACCTGTCTTAGGCATTCAAATTCTCCTATTTGTAACACTGTTGTATTACATGTTTTATACTTATTAATGGATTTAATGTTATTCTTCCGATTATTGGTCTCATGTGTGTTTAATTTGCCATGAATTATTGATCAAAGTTTATTGTATTGCTTTTCTCTATTCTGCAATCTTCGTTCACATTTGATTTCTTTCAGGCCCGAGGAGTCAACTTAAAAAAATTTAACATGGTATCAAAGGAGGTATCTAGGACAACTTCAAACCTTAGAAACTTCCATTGATGCACCATAAGAAATTGGGTTCCACATAAATCATGGTATTCTTTCCTTGCTCCCTCTGGATTCGCTCAAGATAAGTCGAGCCAAGTGTGATGCACCCAGAGAAAGTGCACATGTCGAAATGGAGAGTGTTTGAATTGGTTTGATTTGAAATTTAAGTGTTTTTGCAGGTACATTCAAATATTTTATGAAGAAATAGTTGTTTTGTGAAGTTATGAGATGGATAATTCAACAACTTTGACACCTAGAATCTTCACACCCTTTAATTATTTTGATTGGAGGGATAATATGCAGATTGTCTTGAACAACAAGTATTTGTACAGGGTCACCATGGCCAGATAGGTTGAACCCCAACAAGATCTTGAAAAATCGAAGTATCTAAACAAGCTTAATGAAGTATTTGGCTTCATGTGCATCCACATCTCTAGAGATTTACTCTTTCACCTTGAGGGATTGAGAACAACAAAATAAGTATGGGAGAAGCTCAAATCCTTGTTTGGAAAACAAGATGAGCTGAGGGGCCATATCCTAGAGAATGAGTTGATAGAACTACATCCCAGCAGCATAAAAACTATACAACATTTTTTTCTTAAAATTCAAATCATTGGTCATGCTATGCAAGCAATGCGACGTTAACAAGAAGACTGAGCGAGAAAAGGATTAAAAGTTGCGTACAACAGATAATAGGTTTTTTGAGGGATGATCTTGGAAACATGAAAGGTACAATAATGGTCCATGGGGTCCAAAGAGTCTGTAGAGGAACAGGGAAGGCCATAAAAGTGTGATCAACCATGTGTGGGAAAATCGGTTGTAATAGATTCCCCCTAATGTGTGAGGTTAGAGGGGTAACATGATGGCCAAAATACATTATAAATCCATCCCAGAAGTGGAGTGATGAAGAACCAAGTGGAAGAACTAGCCATCCATCACTATAGTACAATAATCAATCTTTGCACATGACTGCAAATAGATATAGTAGTCCCGGATACATAAGAGTACAATGGCCATGAATAGGCATGATATATAAAATGTGACATGTGTGGTAATCGCCACGTACAATATATAATAGATTAGAATCTCCATGACAAAGATATACAAAGGATCAAGATATCTATGAAAGCTGAAGGTATACAATGGATCAAGATCTCCATAAAGGCTAAAGATATCTGACATACACTGGAATCAAGCCACGAGAGCTGAAATATCATGAACGCTGGCACAATCAAGGAGGTAGCATATGTGGAATTCCACCAATCTAGAAAGTCTTCTACACAAACCATTGCGAGTACATGTCCTAATATGCGAATAGAGGTGTCGAGGTCGAACATAGTATTCCATCACCTTATTACTGGTCATTGATGTATATCGTTAATAGACGCGAGATCATCCACTGATAATGAAAATGGGAATCAAGGTATTGGAGTGCAAAAGATAACAAGTGTGAATAAATGTGTTGAGGTTGAACACTTGGAAGAATCCATCGATCAGGGGACATTGATGTTTTCCAAAAATTGTCGATGGCGAGAGAACCTAACACTGATGACTATAAGTCTCAAGGCACTCAAATGACTCTAGACTCCTATCCCAGAATAAATGATCTAAAGTCGATGGGATGGAATCCGCTGGAAGGAGCACATTAAGGCATTCCCCGTTAACCAACATGAGGTACTCAGCAATGCTGTATAATGTGGAAGGACTCAAATAAAATGTGCACCAACGACTAATAGTACCGAGAATGGCCGACATGCAAAGTCAATACAACTGAGGACAGGCCGACTCAGATTTCAACTTCCTTTGAACAGGAGAATAAAGGTGAATGATCACTGAATGTAGGCCGCATGGAATCGATATACACAACTAGGACATCTTTGCGACATAGGAGGCATCAAGAGAGGATCCATAGGGATTGAAAGCTTAACCAGCCGGTGGAGGAAAACTCAAAGAAACAAGTAAAACTCCTAAAGTCAAACTATTAACCCAACCAACGGATGTGATATACAGTGTTATGTTCAAAGGCGACACGACTTAACTACTGCCAAATATAACATCTTTTCCTGTCCGAAATTTTGGTTTTTTTAGTTTTTTGGACTTTTTCAGATATTTTGAAAAGCTTGAAAAAAAATAAAAGTTATTTATAGTTACAATTCCGGGAGGAGACGAGTGTCAAGGAGAAAACAAACTAGTTCCAAGCAGTGGATCATACCTATGCTCAATGCAAGGAAAAATGTGAACGATAACGACACTCGAGGGAAAGTCCCCTCCTGATAAAAAATGGGGAATCAAGCTGCAAAAGATATATAAAAGGCTCTACTTGGCTAGACATGAGACATGCTTGGGATATATAGATGATAATCAAAGCTAGGGAAGCTGTCATAAGGCTCAATAAGGCAAGCAAAACTCATGATAATGCAATTACAACTTGACATATACAAGGGAGTCCCAAGGAAATGGCCAGCATAAAGTTCAAGAGGAGTATGAAGCTCTTGCTCAAAGTCATGGTAGTACTATACAAAGGAATCCCACACCCTAAAGGAGAAATGTTGACATGGAAACCAAATGAAAAACAGGATCTAACTAGGGTACCCATGTATGGTAAATCTCTACCATTCACAACATGTCACTTCTAAATGCAGCACGAAGGTTCTATGACAAGATGGAATGGGTTCATACCTAAGGTTAAAATGAAACGGTCATAAAGGTTATGAAAAATACAAATGGATGTGAAACCTAACCTATATGTGAGTTTAGACATAGTACCTGCAATAAGCACAAACGGGTCAAAGACACGATCAAAACCGCACTCAAAATGGATTCCTACAACATCAAATTAGTTCAAACTGCCAAAAAATGCCAGAAACAGTAAAAAACTATAGAAAGTGGGTAAAAATTTCAAATTTTTTCTATAAATAGTGAAAAATTTAAAAATTTTCATACCATTTGAAATTTTTACTCGACATAGTGCATTTGAGCTCAGAACTTCAGAAGCGAATTCCAGGAGCATCGTCCAGCAGAATCCCTTCCCATTTGATCAAGGTAGATTCTCATGGTCCTCCCTTTCATTTTGATGCAATTTTTTTCAAATTTCATGGGCTATTTATTTTTTTGAGCCATCCAAACTTATGCGTTTTGGCCCATGTGAAAATCAGGATTTTTTTCGTGTATAGGGCTCGCCATATGCGGAAAATGCACCGAAAGCCACGTACAGGGCCAGGATTGTGCTAGAGTGGAGAAAAAGAAAGCATGGTGATGTCTAGGAAGCTATGCAAGGTGATATCATGGATCAACAAGGGTTATAGATATGTGGCTTATACAAGTTTCGGTGTCTTGGCATCCTGAGGGCCAAACCAATACTACTCCCGCTATTGGTGGACTATTAGGATCCAGAGTTTGAAACATTTCAAATATATGGTATTTCACTTAGCATTGAGGTTGACGACATATATTTCATCGCATTTTTGTCCAGACGAGGGGAGATGGTTAACTTTCGATCTGGTGGGCCAAGAGGCAGGATGACCATAGACGAGTACATAGTTTTGTACTGCTTTCTGGAGACGAAAAACGTTGGGAGTCAAATCCTGAAAAAATGTATTCATATTCTCAGGATGAAGGCCATACTTTTGGCACTAGGCAGTATTTTAGGGTTGGATTCACTCCACCAGGCCTCACGACCAATGATGTTCTATGGGGTAGAGTGCATGTGACCTACAGTGTATGACTGGAGTACTACGCTGCTGAGCAACATGAAACAACAGCTCAGTGACTGCATGATGGGAAGGGTGTGAAACTTTGGGTTCAGCAGTATACTGAGCATGTTTTTCTTTCAGTGGGTACCAGGTATAATCCCTAGGGTAGACATTGCTCCACATGGAGCCCGGGATCCAGTATAGCGATGCTGGTTGAATGTCATGCGCAGACTGGGAGGAGGTAGGGTGGCTAGCCCATACCCAACACATTTCTTTCCATGGTGATGGAGACAGATTGTCTCCATAGACGACTACCCCTATGTAGGGATAGAATTCCACAGAGACCCAGATATGCCCCTACCACCAGGAGCAACTTATGGTGACATCGATAAAGAATCCCAAACCCACTTTTTAAGTTTTGAATTATTTAATTTTTTGTGTTTTTTGATATATTGACTCAAAAGAGGGTATATGTATATGTATTGATGACACATAGTGACAATATATCATGCATATGCATATGTAGGACCATGACATCCATATGGATTCCCTCCTCATCGACGGAGAGGAAGAGGAGATGATATCATGGGTGCGGATGTGGAGCAGACACTCCAAAGCATCCACACAAACTTTGTTCGTTTGACACACATGGTACCCATGGCGCAAGTCAAGGAATTTATTGAGGCCATGCAACACCAGGAGGTTTGTTTACCACAAGCATGGGTTCGACTATTTCAACAACTAGCTAGAACTATAGTGCTCTATCATGATCAGAACCCCCCTCCACCTCAGGCTTAGAGACCTGAGTGTATTCATTTTTGTATGGCTATTTATTATGTCTTGGTGGCTCAGAAGCCCCAATTTTGTATATGACACTTATGTATTATGACGTCACGTTTTGGATGTTAATGAAAATAACCTTTTATGAAGATCAATTTTATTTATATTTACATGTGTGTAAAATGTGTGTTTGTGATATGCTTATGGTCTATGAAACAAATGAAAAACTAACACATAGTTAGCATATGAGTCAGCAACTTGATTAAAAATTCTTGGAACATGGATGTATCTTATATTCTCAAATTTCCATTCTAGCAATCTAACACATAAGAATCTTCGTAATAATGTCAGATCCCTAATATGACACAATCCATTAGGCTGTGAAACCACTAACTGCGAATCAAGACGTACCTCAAGAGAATGAACACCATGTGAAACGACATCATGCAATAAATCAATGACGACACTATATTCAACAACATTGTTTGAATAGGGTCATAAATATACACCTCCTGAAGACAATAATTGATCCGTAGGATTATAGATCACCCAAGCAGTCAAAGTTGAGTTTTGAGTGTGACGGCTAGCACAATCAGCGAATCCTATGTAATCGAAAGACTCCATCGACATCTTCCATAAGAAATGAAAGATAATCAACAAACTTGATCACCATAAGAAAACCTAACTATGCAATGCAAAACTATACAATAATATACAAAAATCATCCCTGGCTGAAGATCATGCATAGTATTTTTTGAGATAGAGCCCATTTCTAGGCTCCACCAAGGCTGTCCCTTCATAATCAACCAGCTCGTAGGTGCCTTTCTCTAAGACTCATTTAACCACATAAGGACCATGCCACATGGGATTAAATTTCCCTACCCCCAAGGTTTATTTCACTTGATCCCACAAAATGACCAAGTCACCTTCACTAAACTTCCTCGAACGGACAGAATTATCATATTGTATCTTGACGCAACGCTTGTTAAGCTCTAGATCCACTAAGGCATCTCGACACTATTCATCAAACTGCTCTAAGTGGACCAAATGTTCTCCCAATCTGGAAGTGTTAGGTAAAATATCCACAGCTAGCTTCAGAGAAGGGATTTCGCATTCAACCGGTAAAATTGACTCCACCCGATGCACAAGTTGATAGGGATCGAAAGTAGTGGCAGTATTAACTGTGGTTCTATACGCCCATAAAACAGGATATAACATGATATTCCAATTAGTATTTCTTTGTGTGATGGTTCGTTGGAGAATAGACTTAAGTGATTTGTTCACTGCTTCAACTTGTCCATTCTCTTGAGGGAAATAAGAAGAGGAGTGCTCTTGATTATATCCTAACTTGGAAGCCAACTCTTCCATTATTTTATTCTTAAAGTGCCTACCATGGTCAATGACAAGCTATTTCAGAATGCCAAACCGAGTGATAATCTAGTTGAAAACAAAATGAGCGGCTATCTCACTATTGGATTTAACTGTGGGAATAGCCTCTACCCATTTCATGAAGTAATCGATAGCCACAATAATGTGATGATGTCCCCCAGTTAAAACTGGGTTGCAATCCATAAAATGAAGGCCCCACTTAGTGAAAGGACCGGCAGTGACAATAGGATGTAACGGGGCTAGATGCGAGCACATATCACATGCAAACACCTGGAAAGGGTGGCACTTCTTAACCATATTAATGCAATATTTGAAGATGGACGACAAAAAATAGCCAGATCTCAATATTTTTTGGGCTGTAGAAAGCCTAGATAAATGACCACAACACGCCCCTCCATGGCAATCATTCAGCACAACCTCAGCCTCATCATGGGTTAAACAACGATGCAAAATGGAATCTACCCCACAGCGGTACAAATTGTTATCCATTATAAGGTAGTTCTTAGCTACATGACGTAATCGTCGCTTCTCATCTAGTGACAGGTGAGTAGGGACCTTCAATGTTTTCAAATATACGATGATATCCCCATACGAAGGGTCCACAGTTGAGATGAGGAAAATATGCTCATCAATAAAAGAATCCTCATAAACCTCCTCCTCCTCCAAACTTGGAAAATCGGATATAAGCTCCGCAAAGATTAACGATTTCTTTGATTTTTCTGAAACGAGCTTGAGATCAAACTCTTACAAAATGAAAATCCATTTATTGTATTTCCCCCCAATCATCCTTCTAGTGAGGATGAACTAAAATGGATTGATATAAGCTACGACTAAGGTTTGATGAAGGAGAATGTAATGTCTCAAATGCTGAACCGCATGAACGGTGGCTAAAGCTAGCTTCTCCACATGGGAATAGCGAAGTTCAGCATATATAGGGTTTTGGCTCAAATTATATGACATGCTCATGGAGCTCCTCATCCTCCTGAACCAAAACCATACCAACTGTCTCCATAGATGCCGCCACATAAATCAAGAATTCATGGCTATAGTCTAGTGGACTAAGCACAAGGACCATTGGTAAGGCTCACTTAAGAGCATCAAAAGACTCCTAGGCTCACTCATCTAAGTAAAAAGGGGTGTCCTTCTTCAAAAGACACATAAATCCTTTAGTCAAGTTGGAAAAATTAACCATGAATCTTTGCAAGAAGTTCACCATGCCTTGTAAACATCGAAGGTGTCTAATATTATGTAGGGAAGACAATTGGCGTATTTCCTCAACCTTTAAGGGATCGACTCTTATACCCTCCTTGGATACGATGAATCCTAGTAAACAACCAACAGACATGCAAAAGATGCACTTATGAGGATTTAAATGAACTTGATAATGACGACATATTTTGAACACTAATCTAAAATGATATGGATGATACACTCTCAAACGAGAGTGAGTAGCGAGATCATCCAAATATACTTCGATAATCTTTTTAAGATCGTGAAATATTAAGGTCAGGACTCGCTAAAATGTGGATCCGACATTTTTAAGGCCGAAGGGCATCTTCTGATATGAAAAAGTACCCCAAGGACAAATAAATGTAGTCTTATGGTTATCCTTGGGCTTAATCTGAATCTGATTATATCTGGAAAAACTGTCCATAAAGGAAAATACCTCACTTCCTGCACACTCATCCAAAATCTGATCAATAAATGGTGTGGGGAAATTATCCTTAAAATAGGCGTGATTTAAGTCACGAAAATTAGTGCATATACGGATCGCTCCCTACTTCTTATCCACTGGAATGGGATTTGAAACCCACTCCGTCAAGGGAATAGGATAGATAAAACCAACTTTTAGTAGTTTCTCTATCTTAGCTTTAATGGCGGGGGATTTTCTAGGATTCACCACACACAAACGTTGTCGAACCATATGTTTTGATCTCATGTTTGACAATACAAAGGTCTATACCCGACATCTCTTCATATGACCAAGTGAAAATGTCACGAAACTCTTTAAATAGCTCGGTATACTCCTTGATCTCATCAGAGGAACAACCTGCCCCAATGTAGACATTCTCAATCTTGCCAGGATCACGAGAAATATTAATAGGAATTGTCGGTGATAAATTATCCATGTTTTCATCAACAATCTAACCAGGAGAGCTTCATGGAACCACGGGGCTACCAATATTCTCGCTAAGAATCTCCCTAAAGTCAGCACACTCCATATGATCGAGATTAGGAAGAAAATATGATTGATGATGCAACTCTTCCCAAGGTTTCTCAACCCCAAACATAGCCTCAAGAATAGCTTCATTTGATGGAAAAACATCATCGAGGCAATCATGTGAGTGATATGACTGTACTTCCCATGCAGGGAGCACATACAGGTCCTCCTCCTCCGTCCGCAAAGAGGAAGGACTAGGATCTACAACTTGATCAAGATTCACTTGATACGCAACCATTGTTGCAGGAAACATAATGTTTTTCTCAACAGGCATACTCAAAGTACTTGGTGAAGGACATATCCAAGGATATTCCATATGTGTAGTGTGAAAAGACACTGAATTCGACGAGGATGAATCCTCACCAAAACTAGACCCAATCATAATAATAGGTGTAGGACAACTAAAGGTTCCCATAAGAGAAGGATACATACCTACTCCCACACTCCCAGTTGCCGGCTGAGAATGATCGATAATCAGGATAGAAGCTCTTGATGATGAATTGACACTCGGATTATGGAATGAATTTTTATCAATCGGAACAATATTCCCATTAAATAGAAAGCATATCACTCAAAAGAGGGAAGAAGCTATGGCTTGCATGATATACATCCAATTCCTACCCAATAAGAGATTGTAGTCAAGGGGCACATTAACCATCTCGACCTCGATCGTGACGGTCTTCTCTCTCAATTCATCCTCTAGAGAAGGAAGAACCCCCTATGGCTGAACCAATCTACCATTGAAATCTATCAACATAGTGGCGGATTGAGACAACGTAGGAGAACCCAAACCCTTATAACACGACAAATACATCACGGAAGCAGCAGCACCTTCATCAATGACAGTACGCTTGATGGTGTTGTTAAGACACTCTACATGAATCAAAAGAGACACGTATTAAGGCAAGCAAGGTTGTACTCCCATGGTTTCAAATTTGATCATGGTAGAAGAGCTATCTTCAATAACCTCAAGAGCAGACAACAAGGATTTCCTCTATGGAGGACAAGTCTGAAGCACTTCTAATGTGGACATCGCACAAGGAGTCTGGCCCAAATCCTCAACAACTGAATAGTTCTGGACAGCTCGGGCATTAGGATTGTGCCTCGAATTCTTTAAGAATCCCTTAGGAATGTGAGGTGGAGCTTCAGGTTTATCTGTAGGCTTTTCGATTCTCAAAGGGCTCTTGGGTGGGGAAGGCTCTTTCCCAAGGTCTGGTTGTGACGAAGCATAATCTCTCGCATGAGTCACAAATTTAGCATCATGCACCATGTTGATGTAACCATTACCACTATTGGCCTCCCGCATATTTTGATTTCCACCCGATGCACAACCAGGATCAACGATCCTCGAGTTCATATTTTGATTATTGGGTAAAGGATTAGTTAACAGAGCTGGGTCCTGTGCTATGAATCTCAAGGAATCTTCCATACGAGGGCACACGTGATTGAGATGCTCATCCTTACACAACTTGCAAGGAAGCTTCACCTTATGTTTAGACTGCTTGTCCCCCCCAACATTAGTGTTCTTGTCATTATTATTAGCATTTTTGTTCTTGTTCCCACCATTACGATTATTTTTTCCTTTTTCCTTATTCCTTCTAGGCTGATGGTTGCCTTTCGGGTTCGTTGATTGCACAAAAAGTACATTTTCCGATTGGGTAGGTTGAGATGAAGCTGTAGCTTGTCCCAACACAGACTCATTAATTGACAATTAGCTCACTTGTTTCACAACCGAGTCCGTAGGTTTGGTACTTGTAGATCCCACAATACCATCGGCATGTGGCCCAGGCTTGACCTTGGGGTCAAAATTGGATCTAGGAGAATTAGGTATAATCTCATACAAAAGTCCAAATTGTCATGAGACACAAGCTCATTCATCAATCTCGACAAGTCAGGTAATTTCAATGTCGTAGGGAAAGGGAGCCTAGGTTGAGCCGGTCGATTCCATGCTCCCTAGTATTTTTGATTCATGTAAGGTTGACTGCTATAAATACCATGGCCTTGGCCATAATAACCTCCTCCCATTTGACCCATGTAGGGTAGCATGGAAGCATCATGACATGGGGTACCTTGATTATGAGGCGTTTCAAAGCCATAATTAGAAGAGTAAGTAGATTGTTGATACCCATACCCATAGGGTTGGTAGTTTTGTCCATACTGCGGTCCATAAGATTGTCCATGAGAAGCTCCATAAGGTGTTCCATGGGATGTACCATGAGAAGGTCCATAGTTTGGTATACGGGAGCTCCACAAGGTGGAATGTGAGATGATCCAGAAATAGGTACATGACCTACTGACACAATAGGAGGTACTCAACTCTAAGATACAACTGTGTTAGCAGTAGCAAAATGGACATGGCTAGCAGCAACATTTTATCCTAAAGCCCCACATGAATTAGGGGGAGGATGAGTCGTTAAAAACGCATTTGAAGGAACGAGGTTCGAAGATGAAGGGACATGTGAAGGAATGTAAGTGGTGTTCCCAATGTTCACTCATCTCGATCCTAGTATCTGAATAGGATTACTAACATTAGGCCTAAAAGGAGCATGTGAAGGCACCTCCACCACCGGGATGGAAGGTGCAATGTGACTAGTGCCCCCAAACCTGTCCCCATGGAGTAGAGTGGGAGTTCCCCCAGATGTAGTGTGAGGATCAATTTCCAACTCAGTTGATATGTCAGATCGGGCTTAGGGATATTAGGTAGGTCATATCTAACATAACTAGTTCTTGTGGGTTCATAGTGAGTATTGTCGCACAGAAACCAATACCGGCGACCTGCGAATGAGAGATCATAACCAAATCGTGAAGGCTTCTCATGTGAAGGATCATATGTTCTAGTAGGATCTTCCTCCCAAACCTCGTGAGGTGGAGAAGAAATCTATGGAATATCATCGTCATGATCTCCCATGGTGTGTTAATCAAAGTGAGAAGTAGTCCACCTGGATTTTTTGGTTCTCTCTCCTAAAGGAGGAGGAGACGTGAAAGACGAAAGTCTTGCTAAATGACAAGAATGGTGGGGTGCCATGCCCAAATCCACAATGAATCAAAAAATAAAAAGACTCGATCTAATTACGCAAACCCTAGGAAAAATAGTGTGCACAGAGCATACACCTAAAAATGTAAAGCCAAATCACAAGCAAACCAAGGGTAGGATATGTGAGCTCCCGAATGAAGTAGGTATGTCTCACCTAGGAGAGGCTTGAGACTCCCATACACAACAAGAGGAGGCTCATAACCAATTATAGTGGCCCTAAGCTTCAACGCCTATAGCAACTGTCCTGTCCAACCCCTACCTGGCTAGGACACCTGCAGAATAACCTCTGTAAATACCCCCACTATAACGCATGTAAGGAAAATAAGGTCAGCTCGATATAATCAAGGATCATTTGGACAGTCATAAGCAGGATTAACCGTATGGGTAGGGTAACAAAGCCTGAAGCCTGAAAGCACAACTATTACTCAAGGGGTGCACTATCCAATACCTCAAGTCCCCCAGATACGAATACAATCCTAGAAATATCTCCAGTGCTAATCGATCATAATCAGGGGTCATCCCAATCATAATTTCTCACACTGCCTCGTGCTTAACTCCCTTGTAAGAGAAGGATCCTGAGAAACACTAATTATATAAAGGATTTCACACTCTCACCTGGATAGAGGCCTAATTTTTTTGTTTAGTGGTCTTGGAGAATTAAGTTACAATGAACTATTCCAAGACCCTGAAACCTAGTCTTGTTGGTGCACCTTAGAAAAGAAAAGAGTGTAATTCATTTTATTATGCGTTGATTTTAATTGGATTCATTACTCAAAGGGTAAATGGTTGTGCAACTAATGATTTTATGACATAACAAGAAGTAAAATGCACACCTAACAATCAATGCAAATGCAATGTGTCGAATGAAAAACAGGGTATGCTACTACGTGAAGTGAAATTTTTTTCCTTCAAATGTATATGCAATCATTAATATATTAAAATATGACTAATATTCACCAAGAAAACCTAATGCAAGTACCATGCTAATGCAAAATGCAAAGAATTCATAACTATGCAAAAAGCAAAATGTTTTTGTATTTTTGAATTAAATGAGATAAAAAGCAAAAATATGACTCTACCGACCTCAGACTCTACAACCACTCATAGATAGCAGCCACGCATAGTACTATGGTAAAAGAGACCTAATGCAATAATCTCAAAACAAAAAATAGAAAATGAAATGACAAGAACATTTTGAAAAATCAAATAAAAAAGAGTCTCTGGTCAAAAACAGAGGGGAGATATAGACTTCAGAAGCATCAAAGAAGACTCAACAATCACCCAAACTCACCCAGCAACACTTAATCTTCTGAAAAAAGCAAAAAATAAGGGCATACGTGGCTGTTCTCAGTAAACCTGTGTACATACGTGACTATTATAGGAAAACCCATGTGTACATGCGAATGTGAAAGTAAAACCCACGTACAGGAAGCAAAAGAGAGAAAAATAAGGTAAATGGACAAGCTGAGACAAAATTTACACCTACAAGAAACTACTAGGAAATCATGCCCCCAGACCCGACATAGAAATAGAGAAATCGGAGCAATACAAGCACATTGAATTCTGAAAACCCCCAAAGAAAAACAACTAGGAACCTCCCCACTATGGTCTCCAATTCTGTTACAGAGAAAACTTCCTATGGCTTCGGGTGTACCAAAATCATGACATAGAAGCCGAAAAAATCAATCCCTTCCCAATATGCAAGAGAAATAACACATCTAACACTAAAGGATATCAAAACATACGTTATTCCGGACGGTTGAAGAAGATCCCTGTTGAGATTTTTCTAATCCCGCTTGCTTTAGCAATTTACATTCAACAACAATAAAGAAGGAAAGCATGCTGTATAATTTACTGTTAGGCCTACTCTTGCATATATAATCAATAATGCATAAGAAATTAAATGCATCCATGGATTGAATATTCATTTAAATGCACAGCATTGGACAAGAAAATATATTTCTATTAATAAAAAAGAGATTACATAAGTGACAACCTATGTTGGCATGTCTACGAACCGAAGAAACCGAGTCCTCCAAATGGGCCTCCACCACCTCAATCCTCCATCCCTCGATAGAAATCTCACAAACAAAGGAAAGCTTGAGAAGACCACAAAGTTCCCCAAGGGACAATGGGATGCAGACTCAAGTACAAGCAAGCTACGGCAACAATGGACTATATTTTTCTTGATCTTCAATTCCTCCTCTTCAATGTATCTATTAATCTTGGACATTGATCTAGGGACTAAACATCAGTCTCATCAAATATTAATCAACAAATAACTCATGAAATGGTGTAATCGGACTACAGAATGAGTAGTCGCTCTGTACATTCACACAAAGAATGAGAAATTACATTACAATGTCATGCTACAAGCATGAATGAGAAGCAATTCGAATTCCTAAGGAGTTCATTCGAAATGAATGAGTGAGTCTAGCTTAACTGAATGTAAGCCACAGTCAACACTCAAGTTAACCACTAATGAAAACCCTAATTGGCTCCACTGATCCCTAACTAAAGTTGAAGTGCATTAAATGACTGAGTCTCAACTGAAAGAGATCAGACACATGTCATAGCAAGCCAACCATCAAGTGCTAGCACTTTAATGACTCCAATGAACCCTGATGAGGTTAAATGAAGTGTAGCTGAACATCAGAAGTGCTTGGAGGCACCCTTGTTGACTCCAATTCATTAAATAATCAATTTAATGAAGGGAGGTGCCTTCACTGCCCTGTTTAACTGATTGTAACCATCAGTTAGCAATTAAGTGCATTAATATCACTCATATCACCCCCAGAGTGCTCCAGTTAGCCTCCTTGAATGTAGGAGAAGGATAAGTTAGCCTCCTTGACTGAAGGTGGGTGTGGATGTGATCTAGATGATGACATTTAATGCTCCACTGATGTTAATTAAGCCAATACTACTTAGGATAATGGTGTAACTAGGCCAAATTGACCAAAATGAGTGTGTAAGGTGGTAAATGTCTCCAACACCCCCCCTTAAGCTATACTCAGGAGGAGTTAGAAAACATAAATGCAAAAAAATTCTAGGGCCCCGGCAACTAAGGCCATAGGTCACCCTGTACAATGCTGAAACTGAGACAATGCTAAAAAATAAACTAAGTGAGGAAAAGAGGGAAAACCTAGTGGGAAAAATCCCCCCTCAAGCTGAACATTAAAAGTAGTCTAAATCACCCTGATGAACTCACCTCGAATAGTGAATGGAGTTAAGTGAAATTATTTTCTGAAAATCTTTTGGTGAAGATGCCTGCAATCTGCTCATCAGTCGGGAAGTATTGCAGAATGATGGTCTTGTCATCCACTAGCTCCCTGATATAGTGCATGTGGATCTCTACCTGCTTGGTCCTCTTCCTGATAACTGGATCTATGGAAATCTTAATAGCACTTTGATTGTCACAAAAGAGGACAATGGACAAAGTACTACCAAGATCAAACTCAGAAAGAATGCCTTGCAACTAAACTGCTTGGATGCAAGCATTCACCGCTCCTCGATACTCAGCCTCTGCTGAAGATAGTGCAATGGAAGCCTGCTTTTTTCTAGACCAAAAAATGGGGCCACCACCAAACATGAATACATATCCAAAAGTAGAATTCTGATCAATAGAATCACTTTCCCAATTGGAATCTTTGTATCCAACCAGCTCTAGCTTGGATTTTGCAACATAGTGAATGCCGTAGGTCCTGGTTCCTTGAATATACTGGAGGATCCTCTTTGCTACCTTCCAATTAATATCATGAGGCTGCTGCATGTATCTTGATACAACATTCATGGAATAACAGATATCAGGCCGAGAATGTGTCAAGTACAACAGGCTACCAATTAGCTATCGATAGATAGTGCAGTCCATGGGAGGTGTGCTTTTTCCTTCTTCAAGGCTGATCCCTGAAAGGAAAGGAAATGGTGTAGGCCTAAAATCATCCATGTTAGACTTGACTAACATGTTTGAAATTTATTTGGACTGGGTGACCATAATCCCATCAGAATTTTGCTCAATTTCGAGTCCTAACAATTGTTTTAGGAACCCCAAATCACTCATTTCAAAGGCATTGTGGAGAGCAGTTTTGATGGCTAAAATGGAGGCAACTGTGCTAACTGTGATCAGTAAGTCATCAAAATATAAAAAAATAACAATAATATGACCATCATACTATTTTAAATACACATTTGGATCTGATCTACACCTTTGGAAGTTTTGCGAGAGAAGGAAGGAATCCATCTTGGAATACCACTCTCTTGGGGCCTGTTATAACCCGTATAGTGACTTCTTTAGCTTGAAAACCAAAGATGGATCAATGATGTAGCCCTTAGGTTGATTCATGTATATCTCCTAATGAATATCTCCATGTAGAAAGGCTGACTTAACATCCATATGATGCACTTCCCAGTGCTTAGATGGTGAAATTGCCAAAACTAGGCGGATGGAGTCCATTTTTGCAACTGGTGCAAAGGTCTCGTGGTATTCCACACCTTGGACCTAAGAGAAACCTTTTGTCACCAGCCTTGCCTTATATTTTTAGGTGCTTCCATCAGTATTAACCTTGGTCCGAAACACCAACTTGCATTGAACCAATTTCCTTCCCGAAGGAAGAGAAACTAGCTCCCAAGTAGTGTTTTTCTTAAGAGAATTCATCTCTTCATCCATGCCAACTTGCCATCTCGGATCCTTCCGAGCATGGTAGTAGGATTTTGGATCTGAAATAATCATCAAATATCAATTTTCAGATAGAAAATTATCAGGACAAGAGAGCGCAATACTTGCTCTTTGGAAATCAGATCGGGTTCTCCTTGGATCATCCGAATTTCCAATGTTATCTCCTGCAGAGGAGAGTGTCTGTCGGGCCCATGTAGGAAGATGATTTTAAAATTTAGGTTATGATTCAGAATATTATTATTTATTCAAATTGATATCAGAAATCAGAGGATCCAAATCAAGGTCATCACCCCCAATTTCATCATCCAAATATTCAGTAGAATAGGAAGGAAATTCAACAGTTTTCTTCTTCACTAGTTCCACCTCCTGAAGAGTCTCATTGAACTTGACACTTCTCTTGAAGATGATATATTTTGTTTTGATGTCCAGAATCTTGAATCCTTTTGATTCATTAGGATACCCAATGAACAAACATTCTATGCTTTGCGGTTGCAAATCCCTTCTTTTATCAAGCAGAATCCGGGCCCATGCAGTGGACCCAAACAGCCACAGGTTCGACACATCCGGCTTGTGTCCGAAGTATGATTTGAAAGGGGTCTTCCCTTTCATGGATGTGAAAGGAATCGGATCACTGATATTAGAATGTATCATCCCCAATATGCATGTAGCTCGGTTTGCCTTCCCCTAATCGAACTTGTGCTCAGGGTGTTTTCCAATCACACAGCCTTTGCAATTTTTGGTGGTTTCCTTGATGGCCAGGAGGCCTTCAACCATGGAGTTTTTTTGTAATTGCTGAAAATATTTAAGATTTATATGGCCAAACATTTCATTCCACAGCCTACTAACCTCATTTCCATGAGTTAGTAGAGCGGTGGGTTTTGCATCCGGCACAAAGTGGGAGAACTCATAGGCTCTTACATGATGGTTTGCAAGACCTTTAGCAATGAGTTTCCCAGATGCAAGATCCATTATCTCAACATAATTTGGGCTAAAAGAAACTCTCTTAGGCACTCCATTATGTTTCATCTGATAGACACTAAGGAGATTTTATGCTAGAGACGGTACATACAAAACATTTGAAAAAAATCCATTTTCAAGATCAACAGTACCTTGTGCTTTTGAAATGATGGTGGAGTCATCTCCCATGTGGATGGGGATGGATTTTCTGGTCTCTAAGGATGAGAAGGAGTCTCTTTAAGCCATCATGTGGTTTGAATCTCCAGAATCAATCAAGAGTGCTTTGGACTTTGAAGTGCTTGCTGTGAGGGCATGACCTTTTTCATGATATGGTTCCCGATCTTGTTGATCTCTCCTCCGAAATATTTTCGGAAGATTGATGTGATTTCTCTCAAGGAGAGAGGTAGCTTCATCAAGATTCTTCTTCATGCAAGCATGTTCAGGGTGTAATCCCTTCCTCCAGTATGAACACTTGACTTTTTCCTTGCCATGGTGCCCTTTTCCTTTGTTCTTCCTTGAGCCGGAAGACTCATCGTGTGACTGGTTTTCAACTCTAGGTTTAGGAGCATCAAATTTAGTTTTTGGGTTCTTCTAATGTTTTCCTTTACCCGTCATATCTTTGGGCCGCGAGACATGGAGGGCTTGATCACGGGAATATTTGATGATCCCCATCTGGACAAGCTTTTCATGTTCACTTGTTAGGGACTCAATGAAGGCATTGAGTGTAGGCATATTCCATCTAGGGGTTGTGAGCTTCCCCGCATGGAATGTAGAAAAAAAAATTGAATATTCAGCCCCAATTTTGGAGAGTATGGCTAGGATGAGTTGATCATCCGCCCTCTCCACTTTGCATTGCTTCAAGAGTAAAATAGTGTGCTTGAACCTTGTGAAAAAGTCATTCAGAGTCTCAAAATTGGAGTGCTGGAGAGACATTAATTCATTTTCGATTTGGTAAACTCTCAATTCATCTTGCTTTCCATATAGGGTTTCCAATTTGTCCCATATTTCTTTTGGAGTATTCAATCCCACAAGATGGAAAATAAGATCCCGGGAAATAAAGAGGCACAAGAAACCGAATGCTTCATCCTTCTTGTTCAAGAATCTTGATTTTTCTATGGTAGAACTAGGCTCATATTTAGTGTCTGTGGTGACTCTATAGAGTCATTTGGAGTGCAGCTGAATATCCATGTCACCTTTCCATGGGTGGAAATTTTATGGAGTCAAAACATCTACTGAGGAGGCCATCTGGATCTACTGGAGCGAATGCTCACCTGTAGAAAACCTGAAAATCACAATAGAAAGGGAAATGTAAGGATAGACAACCTACACATTTTAGGATTTCATCACATCTAGCATAGTCAATCAAGCAAGCTTGATCAACAAGTTCTTTACTTGGGGTATTAAGTGGTAATCCTTGGCTTCTGGTGTAGTGCTGGATTTTTGAGCTATTGCTCAATTTTCATGCAGAAATCTGTCAAAAAGCTTGTTTTTGAGAGATAGAGCTTCATCCCACCGTGAGCTCTGATACCATATTAATATTGCACATTGATCTAGGGAATAAACATCAGTATCATCAAAGATTAATCAACAAATAACTTATGAAATGGTGTAATCGGACTACAGAAAGAGTAGCCGCTCTGTATATTCACACAAAGAATGAGAAATTACATTACAATGTCATGCTACAAGCATGAATGAGAAGCAATTCTAATTCCTAAGGAGGTCATTCAAATTGAATGAGTGAGTCTAGCTTAACTGAATGTAAGCCACAGTCAACACTCAAGTTAACCACTGATCAAAACCCTAATTGGCTCCACTGAGCCCTAACTGAAGTTGGAGTGCAATAAATGACCAAGTCTCAACTGAAAAAGATCAGACACATGTCATAGCAAGCCAACCATCAAGTGCTAGCACTTCAATGATTCTAGTGAACCTCGATGAGGTTAACTGAAGTGTAACTGAACATCAAAAGTGGTTGGAGGCACCCTTGTTGACTCCAGCTCATTAAATAATCATTAAAAAATAAATTTAATGAAGGGAGGCTCCTTCACTACCCTATTTAAATGATTGTAACCATCAATTAGAAATTAGGTGCATTAATATCACTCAGATCACCCCCAGAGTGCTCCAATTAGCCTCCCCGAATGTAGGAGAAGGCTAAGTTAGCCTCCTTGACTAAAGGTAGGCATGGATGTGATCTAGCTGATGACATTTAATGCTCCACTTATGTTAATTAAGCCAATAATACTTAGGATAGTGGTGTAACTAGGCCAAATTGACCAAAATGAGTGTGTAAGGTGGTAAATGTCTCCAACAGTATCCAAGGGGTTCCTTATATAGTTCTTTAATGGGGTAATGGAAGGTCAAATTTGAGCAATCTCGACACATATGTAAGTCCAAGAGACAAGTGACTTAGATCCACATCAAGGAAAACTCCAAAAACATTTGGACTTATGCACACATCCCGATGTACGCAGGTTTAAGGGTAATATCCGCATATATATGTGAGAAAGGGATTACAAGTCACGTACAACAAATAATAGGTGTTTTTAGGGATGACCTTGGAAACATCAAAGGTACAATAATGGTCCATGGGGTCCAAATATTCTGCACAAGGACAGGAAAGGCCATAAAAGTGTGATCAACCATACGTGGTAAAATCAGCTGTAACATTGGTGAATGCCATTCCTTGATGCCTTCATAGTGTCTCTAATACAAGAACAAGATAAGCCGGTGAGACAAAGAATGCATAAGAAAGGAGGAAGAAAAAGGGAAAAGGAAAAATGAACAATGAATTCAAACCTAAAGAAGAGCATGGTCTATTAGATTAAGCCCCGATATCTAAGAAGGAAAACATCATAGGTTTGACAATGGCAAGTGATCCTACTATAAGAAAGGATACCATATAGAGAAATATTGTATGAATAATAGCATAGATATGATGTCAAAAATCCTTCAGCAACATAATATTTCCCTCCCTGAAGGCACAAGGAAGGTTGAATATAGAGACAAGAATGAAGATCATGATGACAAATTCCATGCACCGAAGTTTGGATTTTCAAAATCATTTTCCTTCCTCATTGATTCAGGAACCTCCAATCACATGGTTGCATCCAAATAATCATTCTCTTCATTACAACTTATTAATGGTCCAAGTATTCACATGGGAGATGAAACTAAAATCCAATTTGAAGGAAAGGGTACATTCAAGTTAGAGAATGGAGTTCTCAATAATGTACTCTATGTGCCCTCCTTAGCATCAAATTTGTTGTATGTATACCAGATGAATCATACAAGCTCGACAAAGTGAGTTCTATTTGGTCTTGACTTAGTGGATATATCATATCTCTCAGTGGATATATCATATATCTCAACTGGGAATATTATAGAGAGTTTTTCCAAACCATGCCTCCAAGGCATATGAATTCTCACACTTTATGCCATACTCATATCTAGTATAGTATTAGGTTTAATTTAAAAGGAAAGGTAAATTCATTTTACCTAAACCTTTTGCATATGATAATGTTCCCTTTAAAATTTTATATTCAAAATCTGAAGTAGAGGACCAAGTTTAATTAGTTTATGGAATTGAATATGAAGTTGAATCAGATCTAGATCCAGAACCTACTCCCAATCCTAGGCCTAAATGGGCTCAAAAGCTTATTCAGGATTGTGGGAACATGACTGGAGAGTCATCTGAAATGAGGAGAACAAGATATCAGTCTTAAAAACATAAGCTTGCAGTATGCCAATAAAATTCATTTCTTCATAGAGGTTCTAAAAAATCCCAGAGAGATGTTACATGATGGTAAGGTCTAATCAACAAATTTTCTTACTGAGGAATAAATTGGGTCATGTAACTCTTCCTCCAGAAAGAAGAGACAAAGTCAACGGTTCTTCTCCTATATGTCATCAAATTGGAAGATGTTGGAGAGGTTCACATGCATAGTACCAGAAAAATAGTGCACACAATGACCATCACATTGCATTAATGCTCTACAGAGATGTAGATTGCATAAATATTTTAACAATTTTTTTAATCAAGAACAATTTTTTCTTGATGTGAAATCTTGGTCCTAGTTTTTCCTTCTTATTTTGAGGGGGGGTTTTTCCCACTGGGTTTTCCCCATTTACTCGGTTGGGAAGTAGTCATTTTTTCATTTAGACTGCATGGGTGACCTTTTTTCTTGGTTTCCAATTCCCAAGTTGTCCAAGTTAGGATTAAAGGGGGGTGTTGGAATTATTAATTAATCCCCCCTTGACTATCATAGTCTATAAAACTTTTTCTAGCTTAGGAGGTCATTACCAATTCACTAGTGCATGATGGACTTGCCTAGGGGCCACCTACCACTCAATGCACATGTCTGCATGAGTTTAGGAGATTCAGCGACCGATCCATATAATTTAGGAACCCAATATGGGTGCCACCAGCAGTATCGGGAAGTTGACCCAATTCAGTGCTTTCTTATGTTTAGTTATGCTCTGATTCCCATCAGTTAGACCACTCTCAGTCATCCTAGCTCCTCTTTGAATGATTTGGGGAAATTAGGGATCCTTTTCTCACCTAAATCAATCAGTTAGCAATTTGTGAACTCTTTCAATGACCAGGAGTTGCATTAGTGAGCTCTAGTGGTGATTTTACCACACCAAATTAGCTCCGAATTTGGTCCAAGTTGGTAGATTCAAATCCTATCTTAGGAATTTGAATTATCCTATTTGTAACACCATTTTATTACATATTTTATATTGATTAATGGGTGTAATTTTATTCTTCCAATTATTTGTCTCATGTGTGATTAATTTTCCATGAATTATTAATTAGAGTTTGTTGTATTATTTCTTCGTCTTCTGCAATCTTCTTTCACATTTGATTTCATTCATGACTAAGGATCTAGCTTCAAAAAATTTAAAAACGTGTAATCCTTTTGTCACCAAGTCTTCCTACTTTATCTGTGTCTGTATATGATACCAAAATCGAATTATCACTTTGTGGATACCATAATAAAAAACCCAAGGTTCATTTTAGATATCAGAAAATCGTTTTTATAGCCTAAACATGAGTTTGTCTAGGTGTTGCTTTAAATCTTGCAACCGGACCCACTGCTTAGATTATCTTTTTTCTTGAGGTATTTACATACACCAAACTTCCAATCATCGACCTATATTATTTTTGATCTACTTCATTTGCTTCATATTCTTTGATCAATTTTTAGCTTGTAATCATGGGTGTCCACACTGGTGTGCAATATTCTATGTTAAACCTTTTTTTCACATACTTGGTTTGAGAAATGAAGATGTGATTTTTTAGTTGAGATATATGTAGTCCTAAGAAAAAAGATAGTCCTTCGAGCATGTAAATTTCAAATCTACATGTCCAGGGAAAATAATTTAATTCGACTATCACCATTGCTTCCAAATATAATATCACCGACATATAGTTCGAACACAATCTTATTTCCATGCTCAAATTTTATGTATAGATTACTATCTACATGACCCTTTATAAAAACCTTTTTGTTGCTGATACCTGTCTATTCTTGAATACAAGGCCCTTGGTGCTTTCTTTAGCCCATAGGTTGTTCTTTAATTTACATACACAATCCTTATTATCCAAGAGAAAGAATCCTTCAAGTTGTTATATGTACACTTCTTCTTCCAGTTCGCCATTTGAGAGTGTTGATTTAACATCCATTTGGTATACAATGATGTTTTTGGAGCATACATATGCCAGGAAAATCCTGATTGCTTCCATTCATGCTACCTAGAAAAATGTTTCTTCAACATCTATTCCTTAAATTTGTGGATATCCCTTTCACAATAGCCTTTCCTTGTTTCTAACTACTTGTACTTCCTCATTTAATTTATTCCCGAAGACCCATTTGGTTCCAATAATGTTTCTGTCTTTGGTTCAAGTTGGAAGAATTTTCCATGTCTGATTTTTCTCAATCTAATTTAATTCCTCTTTGATATCCTGAATCCAATGTTCATAAGTTATGTCTACTTCAAAGTAGTTTGGTTATATTTGGGATAATAAAGAGAAATTCACTTCTTTCGTAGATTTTTTTCAAGTACTTTCTTATTGTTCCTACACTAACATTTTTAATCCCAATAATCAAATCTTTAGAGTTATTCTTTTGAACATATATGGAGAGATCCTTCATATATAATCTTCTTTTTTTCTTTTGGTTCTTATTGATACATGTCTTCCTACTGTTCTTCCAGTATTTCTTTTTCTTACAAATCTTCTGATGATTCTTCAAATACTGGTTGAGCATCGTCATCGTCATTTTTTATTTATTTGAATTATTCATCTACCTTTACATTCGGGTTTTCCACCATCTTATTCAATATTAATTTGTAGAATTTATATTAATTTCTTCTAGTGGAATATCCAAGAAAGATCCCTTCATAATTTATGGAATCAAACTTTCCCAAGTTCTCATAATTTCTCTTGATATAACACTTGTTTCCAAATATTCAGAAATGCTTGAGTGTTGTTCTCCTCCCTTTCCAGAGTTCATAGGGAGTCATGTTGCAACTAGTTATGATTTTTCCTCTATTTAAAATAAGAATGGAAGTCTGAATATCCCAAGTACAAAAAATCTCAGATAATTTAGAAGCATTTAACATTGTTATGTCCATCTCATCTACGATTTTATTTTTCTTTATGCTAATCCATTCTGTTATGGGGTCTTGGTAGTTGAATATTATTTTTTGATTCCATTTCTTTCACATAATTCATCGAACTTATTTGAGCTATATTCACCTCCATTTTCTGATCTTAGATATTTAATCTTTAGATCAATTTCATTTTCAACTACTTCTTTGAATATTTTGAAACATTCAAATGTTTTTGACTTTTTTAAGAAAAAATACCCATGTCATTCTCATATGGTCGTCTATGAAGAGAAGAAAGTATGATTCACCATTTAGATATTTGGTTCTCATAGGCCCACACAGGTTAGTATGGACTAATTCCAATGGTTTTGTCATGGAAGATTCCTTTGTTTTAAAGCTTACTCTTGTTCGCTTGTCGTGTAGGCAATGATTTCAAACATAATTTATAGTATTTGTGATTTTTTAATATCTCTCACAGTTTTTTCTTTGCTAATTTTTATGAGATTGTCCAAATTTATATGTCCCATTCTTTTTTGCTAGATCCAAATTTCATCTATTTTCCCCATGCAACAAATTTTTTCCTTTTTGACTAGTATGTAGACATTGTTATAGGTTCTTGACATGGTTTCCACTAATATTCATGTATCCTTGTTTCTTATTTTACATTTTTTTGATAAAATATGAGTGCATGTCCTTGATCACACATTTGACTCACAATGAGAAGATTAATTTTCATGTTTTTAACTAGTAAGAAATTTTTTGCTTTGGTTTTCTTGTTTCCAATACTTACCATGCCATTTCCAAGAATTTTGGCACACCCATTGTCTCCAAAATAAAATTTCCTCCTTTTTCTTTTCGAAATTATTAGAAGTATCCTTTATTTCCTATAATGTGTTTGGAGCATCCATAGTCAATATACTATTTCCCCCTTTTTATTCTAAGCATGTAAGGCCAAGATACATCCTTCTTGATTTTGGGTGAAATCATGAATGTGGGTGTCTATTCTGTGCGAATAATTTTTTCGAATTCATATTCTGTAATATTTCAGTCGAACTAATTTATGTTTTCGGCCAAAAACATAGAACTAACTTTCGGACGAAAAAATAGTTTGGTCGGAAGTTACTTTTAACGGATACCATTAACATTAAAGTTAGAAAGAACTAACTTTCTAACTTTAAAATTAACGGTATTCGTTAAAAGTAACTTTCGACCGAAATATTTGTTCAGCCGAAAACCTATAAATTTCTAGAAATGGAATTCCATTTCATTTTTTACTCTTCTTCCAATTTCAGATAGATCAGATCATATCAAATACTTACAATTTGTCTTCACAAATAATACCATTAGTTGCATAATTCAATCTAATTTCTATATATGCTATTTTTTTTAATTTGGTGTGATCCACTAATTTATTTATTTTATATCTTAGAAGGTGTGTGGATTGCTTCAAAATTTAATACAATTCATTGAAATGAAAATTCAATAACTTCTTAAAGACATGATAATTTTTTTTGGAAAAATCATGGTGTCCAACACTGATGTGTTGTCTTCAAAAGGGTACTTTTAGTTTTTTTTTAATTGAAAATTACGGAATATGTTGTGTCAAACAAAACATGTCAGTTTTATGCTAGTTTTTCAGATTGGTCCACTTCAAAATTTTTTAATAATTATTGCATGCGGCTCTAGGATACAAACTTATAGACAACCTTTAATACAATCTCTCTCGATCATCATAACATATTTTGTTTTTAATGAACAATAGTTGAATAATGAATAAACTGGTGTCAAAAAACATGACTATTTATCATAATTTCATTAATTAATAACATACTATCAAACACTTGCAAAATGACATATCAAATTCCAATAATAGATAGAAAGATAACACAATTCTCTACAAATTTTGTTTTTACTACAAAATGAAATTCTAAATACAACTCTAATTTTTCTTTGCTCAAAGTTGACAAACTTGGAAAAACAACACTGCTTTTCTCATAACCGCCCCCGAAAATAGACACCCAGATTCATGATTTCATCCTTTTACTAATTAGATGTTTTTAGAGTCTCTTTCACTGAGGATAGTTTCAACAGGTTTGGAGAGTGATGATTGATTTTCATAGTCCTCAGTTTTATGTCCATGATTGTAACAACTATGACATTCATTTTCCAATTTTAAGGGACTAAAGGTATTGAAGTTTTATTTCATGATTTTTGGTGGCCTTTCAATATCATTCTCCCTGTAATTATCCTTAGAAAAAAATCTATCTTTCTTAACACTATCTTTCATACATGCTTTACAATCTAATGCTTTGTGACCAAATTTTTTATAGAAATAACAGTTTCTTAGGAAAAGGGTTTAATACCTTGTAAGGTGATTTATTTTAGGATGCGCAGTACCGATACTCCAATAGGGTGACATCCTTTCTTTGCAATTTTGACCTTTCCTTGAAGTGGATCCTTTGAGCACATTTGCAAAAATTATTGCTCTTGTATCATAGATTGAATTCGAACCTTCATAACCTATTCCTTTTTTTCTCATATGCGTTTCTTGGATTTTTTATAATGTTGTCTAGAGACTTGGCGATACCGTTGAATTTATATTGATGATTCAATTGATCATTGGTGTTATGTAATTACATTTTTAAGAAAGTGACTTTAGTCTCTAATTTTTCACACTTTTCTTCCTTTTGTTTCAACTATCCAATCATGTTCAACTCGAATATTATTTAATCCCTGACTTATGCATCATATCTTAATAATTTTTCCTTTAAGTATTTATTTATTTTGCTTGATTTCTTTAGATCTTCCAAAGCAATTATCAATTCACTCTCAAAATATACTTCAACAATCTCTTCATCTCACGAGTTCTCATTTTCCAGGACTTCTTCAATTTCCATAAAGAGCACTTCCTGTAGGTCCATATATGCACAAGTATTTATATTCCAGTGTTTAAACTATTACGAAGGAATCCCATTGTGATACCAATAGTTGGAATTATTATTTATAGTAAGAGGGGGAGTG
>LPNX010204802.1:39364-103480 GCA_001517045.1 Pseudotsuga menziesii | reverse complement strand
ATTTCTATTTACAATGAGAGACACCAATCTCCAAAAATGTGAGCACGAGCTTACTCAAGAACAAACCTAATTGCAAGCATCAACTCATTGATTACAAGAACTGACCTATAAGGAATTCAACATTTTGTGAAAGCATTGACTTGCAGGCATCAATCTGAATGGATATCAGCCCTATTGCATAAGCTCCAACTTGTTGTTACCAGGAAACAACTTGATTGAAGACTACAATATCCTTCTTTTGTTTTTCAACACCAATTGAATGGAATGCCAAGATTTTTAATTGCCTTCAAATTACTTATAAATCAACTAAGAAGTGTGCATTAATTGTCAACCCAGGGTTCATTGGGAACTTTCAAGTTACCATGAATTATATGTGCAAAACACAATCTCCTCTTACATTGGTTTATCTGCTTGAAGTTGTAGTTCAATAATCTAAACAATAATATGAAAAGTTACATAGACTTGGCAAGGAACTACCAACTCAACACCTAACGAAACTAAGTTGGAAGGAAAGTAAATCACATGGAAGGAAAGTAAAACACAAGACATAAAAGTAAATTTGCACCATGTTGGAAAGTAAATGCTAAGAGAAATTCACACTTACTGGAAAGTAAATTCTAAACTAAATTCACAGTGTAGACAAGTAAATTCTAGAACTATGTCACACTTTCTGGGAAAAGTAAATTCTAAAACTAAGTCACACCTTGTGGAAAAGTAAACTACATTGTGCCACAAAAGTAAATTCTAAGACTACATTTAAACTGTGCAGGAAAGTAAATTCTAAATCTAATTTCACACCATACTTGACAGAAAGGTAAAAGTAAATTGTAAATCTACTCTCACACCATACTTGACATAAAGGTAAATTGTATAAACAAAATCTAAAAGTTATCATTTCCAAATACAAGTTAATGTTTATGATCCAATGTAGTAAATAAAATTATTGCATTAAGCACATTCATTGTAAAAATAAACATTTCAATAACTGATCTATAGATTAAAATGAAATTAAAGAAATAAACTACATAACCAGGCATGCAAAATATCTAATTAAAACAATGAAGAAAATTAAAACTGCATGATCATAAAATAAATAAAATTACATCTCAAAAAGAAAATGATAAAAATAAGATCTCTATTGAATCAAGATGAAAGTATAACTTTATTCTTTGGACTAATTCTCTATGAGTCCTCACATAGAATGGGGAATAAGCTCTTATTCATACATGATTTCTCCATAACAAATAATAAATGAGGATCCAAAATATCCTCAACAAATTCCTAAAAATCTCGATCTCAAAAACTAATTCAAAACTAAATCCAAGATATTTTCCAAAAATACAAATCTAATATTTATCCAAGATTCTTTTCATATCCAAGAGGTTGATGACGCTCCTTGATCCATGGAAATACAAATGGTTGAAGAGAAATTTGAATTATTGACTATTTTGTAGGTTATGTAGGAGTTTTCGTAGCTGGCATATTTTCTACAACTACCTCTAGAGTTTATGTAGGTGTCTCTATAGTTTCCACAACTTCTTATAGAATTTCCATAGTTGGGAGAGTTTTGGTAGCTTCTTGTAGAGTTTCTGGAGCTCCTTGTAGTTTTTTTGCAGTCGCCTATAGAGTTTTCACATCTACCTGTATGGTTTTCATAGATGCATGTATAGTTTTCATAGTTTTCTGGAGAGTTTTTGTTTCTTCCGTATAGCTTTTGCAGCTACCTATAGAGTTTTCGCAACTACCTGTATGGCTTATGTAGCTTCCTGAATAGTTTTCGTAGCTTCCTGTAGAGTTTCTGTAGTTACCTGTAGAGTTTCTGCAACTTCCTGTAGAGTTTCCGCAGCTACTTGTACAATTTCTGTAGCTGCTAAAGAACTCCCTCAAATATCCTGTACCTTCTTCCAACAGATGATTCAATATTCAAATCAAATACATAGTACATTGATTCCCTCAATGTTAGTAATTTTTTTAAAAAATACTAAGACATGTAATGGAAAAATTACTTGAGCATAAAACCTGCATATGAGCATAAGAATGGATTAGTTCTTGAACATGGATAAGAAAAAGGGATTATAGATAAGGTGAAATGATAATAAAAGTATGCTAAATACAAGGCCTGTCATCTCTCCCAACTGAAAATATTGCATATCATCATGCAACCCTGTGTCAACCAATTTGAATGATGTTCCTTTTTATGCATGCCTCAAAATTCATCATCAATGAGCCACCACTAATGTACCTGATCATTAAGAGGTGTTAAATCTGATCCTGAACAATTATCCATGCTAACATGACATTTTCAAGGAAAAAATCCAAGAAAACCAGGTTGCGCAACTAATGGACTAACAATCTGTAGCTTCCAAAAAATGTGTTTTCTCAAAAAATACAAACTTTGTAAGGGTGTTAGGAATTCAATTATGCTTCTCCCAACCAAAAATTATAGAAACCCAAATCACGGTTTAGAAAAAATTAGAAAATGGAATTAGGTGACTATGCTTGATTTTTTTGGAAATCGTGCATTAGATTTAGCTGAAACTTGTTGGATTTATTATTCTTACTGTAATGATTCTTCTCACACATTTTCATGGATACCAAATTCATAGTTTACAATATATATGCGATTCAATTTCTACATTTTATGTTTCCATAAAAATGTTCCATTACCATTGTTCCACTTTATTCCCCTGCCACTAGTTCTTGTCTGATAGAAATAGGGCATCATTGAGTCATGCAATGTACCATAGCTCCCCCAAACTGAATACTTTTTTCGTCCTCAAAAAAAATACATAGTAGGACAAGATAACAAATATGGGAAATTAAGAAACATTGCACAACTCTAGTATGCCAAGCTATATTCAATATGAAACCTTGGCAAAATAATCCACATATTTGTAGATACTCTTCAAATAACAAGGAAGAATAATAAGTGTATGCCAAATAAATAAATAAACCTTCCCATAAGGTCCACTAAGTATTCCATTGTTTGTTCTTTGTACTATTTTTTTTTTCTGTTATGGATTCTTCTTCTTAATTACTCTTTGTATGTTTGTTGTAGCATACTCTTCTTCCTCAAATTGCTAAATTCACCTTTAGGAGGAATGAGATTCAAACTCTAGACCTCATACATCAATCTAAAGGTCACAATTGGCCATATCAGTAAATAATGTCACGTTCATAAAAATATTAAGCAACCCCATTGTTTTCTCTCCCATATAATGCATGCCCTGTTCTTCTCTATAATATTGCACACATATCACAAGATCCCCAAAATGTTATTGAAATCCACCCATGACAGCTGAAATGAGTTAAACAACAACAAATAAGGATTTTAAAAAAGAATCTCCACTTAAAATTATGAACCTAGAAGGAAAGAAGTGCAATAGAAATGGAAAAGTGCCATGTGAATTTAATAAATTTGCATTACTCTGTCAAATCATTGAAGAATGTTTTAACAAAAATTCATGTGCCACTATTAATGAGATTCTACATAAAAATATTATCATAATTATCATGAGATTTGAGATATCCATGTTTTGAAGAGCATTTCCACAATATTCACTTGATGTTCTTTTACAGGGACAATAGATTCTTACTGTTGCAACATTGATAATTTAATTGCTTTATGTTACCTGATCTGCTAGCTTGAATTGCAATTTTTAGAGAACAATATTTTTGAAGGTAAGATCTTCCATGATATCTTAAAAAATGATTGATGTTTTTTATTAATTTTCCATGGGTAAATATTTCCATAACAAGCATACAATTAAGCACACATACCATTTTTTAAAGAGATTTATGAAACTTTTGAAACTCATCTTCAACACCTCCTTTCCGATGTGAAGCATTTATTGTGCTTAAAAGGAGTCCAATACCTTTTGGGTGATGATTTTTCATATGATACAGAATCAAAACCATGAGAGTATGAAATCAACTTCACCTCAACAATACAATTTGCAGCACTTGTGATGCAAAATAGCTTGTAGCACAAGCAGTGGAGCAAGGTCATTCTAGATATTCAAGAAAGTGCAAACAAGAATTGTAATATATCCTTCATGTGATAGAGTTAGCTTGAAGAAAATTTCAAAACATGAAATAACTATAACTATAGCTTTAAAACCTTGATATATCTCTAAATCAATGAAGGTGGCAAATGTTTCCATCAACATAACAATTTCCTCCTCCCCCTCCAAACTCCATGTGGGAGAGGCATGCATTAATCCAACTTTTACAATACCCAAATTAATTTGAAAGATAAAACAGGGTTGGCCTTACAATACTCTTCCTAAGGGTTGTGCTTTATTATGTTTGGATTAATATTCAACTTTCTCACTTTAAATTATTTCTTATCTATCTGTACAATCCCCCCCAAATTGAATACAGAGTATGAATGTGTTTTCAACACACCTCATTGACATGAACTTATATGTTCATTTTCTGATATCAAGAATGAATAACACTCTATTTTTTGTGAGCATATTCATATGTAGGAATGGCTTCTACAACAATTTATTTTGTTGTAGGTTCTTGTGGTCATCCCATTTCTTCTTCCATTAGTGGATTGGCTTGTATATCAGTTGCTTCTCTTTTTATTACTACTAGCTCTTGTGGAGAAGCAATAAATCTCCTTCTCTTCTGTTACTGGTTCTTATGTCAAAACAACAATACTTCTTGTGCTTCTGATGCTGGTTCTTGTGTAGCAACAACAAGGTGGCACAGATACTTCTCATGATTGGATAATTCAGGGAAGATGTTTGGGATGGAATAAACTTTGGAAGTATAGATGATGGTGAAGGTTTGGATTAAAGAAATATAGTGAGGGATGGGAAATAATGATTATGATTAATATAAGTATTATAATGGGTAATAGTGTGGTCACAGTAGGTATTGGTGTTCCCCTTCCCCCAAACTGAAAGCTTTGACTACCCTTAGAAATATAGGAGGAAGTAAGGAAAAATGCTCTAGCGATTTTCCAAATACAAATCCATAGAATCCAATGAACTTGACTAACAATAAGGAAAAGAAGCATACCTCTACCTACCTATGAGTATAATGAAATGCGCAACAGTCTCCAGAGAATTATGAGATATGATGTGGTCCACAATGGTGCAAACACTTGCAAGAAAGAGCAATGTGGATTTTGTAGCTCATAACATGATGAATTGTAACTTAAATTTGGAGTTGAAAAATGATCTTCTAATGTAGTAGAAAATATTGGAAACTTTATTTAAATATCAACATGGAATAATTTATTTATCACTTATTTGCAAACCTCGCCCTCCAACAAGCTGGTTTTTAGACAAGATCTACCCAACAATGCCTAGATGGTTTTCACGATCAATTTTTTTTTATTTCTAAGGGATGCCTGCTAGTAAGCTAGTTTTCAATAAAGGTCTAATAGAGCCTGAGACAAGTTTTCACCATCAAATGTTATTTGGAAAGTGGGTAGGGAGGTGAGGGATCTAAAGATTGTAAGTGATCCAAGCTAAATTTATTAGGTGGGTTAAATATGGATGGAGAAAAAATTCATGGAAGTGATGGAAAGATGGTGGTTGAAGTTAACTTGATGACAATGGTGACATAAGTGATGTGCATGAGAAAAAAATATCAACCACATAAGGAAATCAAAGATGTATTAAATTCAATAGGAATGCATATCAAAATTGGAATAAGGAAATACATAAGCATACCATGATGCTAGTCAATGAGTGTGTTGAATCTTAGGTCTTATCATTTTTTTTGTAGAAATCAGGAATGTGGCAATGGTAATGTGGGAATGACACTTGAACTATGCAAAATTTGTCTTTATATACTCCTCATATCAATTCTTCATATGTCTCATTATGGATCCTTTTGAAACCTTAGATAAAAAAAAGTCTTCTTGATGTTGTCTTCCGGTGAGACACTACTGGATTAGGATCCTAGGAACTTGAAATTTAAGCACAATATCATATGATATGGCATATTCATTTTTTAATGTGTTGAAGGAATTCACATTAGACATGAAAATTAGTCTTTGTGAATAACTCATGCATAAGTTGACATTCTATGATCTTCCTGAGACCTACAAAAACAATTGGCACTTACCTGCAATAAAATGTGAGCTCATGGAAGAAGAGAGGTGATCAGTCTCTCTTAATACAAAAATATGCAATATAAAAAAAATATATAGTATAAAACAAATCCAAGGAACATTAAACAAATAAAATTCTCTTTTTACCTGTTGGAGAGCTGTGGTCGGCCTAGACTACCCAAAAATATTTTGCTAATAACTTCTTTGTTTCACGACCGATTTGATTGATTAAAAAACCAAATGAAATTGGATTAAGAGGGATAAATATAGAATAAATAAGTTTTGAAAATTAATTAATATGGTATTCCAAATATTCTAAAGAAAAGGCTGCAAGACAAACTGGTTTGCAATTTCAATCCTAAACTAATAGCCATTAATTTGAGCATAACTTTTTTGTTTGATGACAAGTTGAATCAATTCAAATTGGAGATTAAATTAGGTTATCATATTTACCTCCAATAGGATTATATTTTAATTATAAGAATAATTTATGGGTCAATTATTCTAATGAACAACCTAGGAGACAATGTTCTAGGAGTGTTGTTTTAGGACAGGAAGATAGTATTTTCAGCATAGATTTCTCGTATATTATCATAAATAAGTGATTCAAATTGAATTGTAAACTATATTCATTGGATAATATTCCTTAAAAATATTTTTAAAAAATTCATCCATTTAGGCACCCAAAAAGCGACTGTTTGAGCTCCATTCTTAAGTTGTCTACCCTACAACCAGTCAATATTTTGACCATATCTTTTTCGTTTGATACCCAAATAGAGAAATTCAAATTGGGTTAGAAAATATATCGTAAGGGAGACATTTTATAGAAAAACATTTTAAAAATATGTCCATGTGGTCTCTCAAAACATGACTATCCCGACTGCGTTTTCAGTAACCCCAACAAGCCAAAATACCCCAATAGCCGATTTCTCACTAAAATGAAGATCTATATGGGAGTGAATGTTTTTAGGGGTATAATTTTGATGTAATACATCCAAATAACAAAACAAACAAACAATACAAACCCTAAGTTGACCTACACATACATTTTTGAAGGTTCCAGAACTGAGCTACGAATGCTCAAAAAAATTTGAAAAGTTTACAAGATATGAACAAATGATTATAGTCCAACTTCAAAATTGTATTTTAATGCTAAAGATATATTTTTATGTCTTGAATGGAATATTACACACCCTTTTGAAACTTTTGAGTCTTGTGTACTCCTTAAATGACTTTCCCTTGAATCCTCTTGAATCCTTCAATAGAATATTCATTCACCAAGCCTCATGCCTATTTCCAAGATTTATGCAAAAGAAAAATTAGTAATATGTGTGACTCTTAATGCATCACATAATCATCCTCTTTAATCTTTAATTTTATTCATGAAAATAGAAGGCATAAACAAATATGTTTCTATTCCATAAAGTATTAACCTATTTCTTATTTTCAAAGACTTGCGGTTGGCTATTACAATATAGAAATGCTAGAGTGAGTTCGTCTTTGCTTCTTACGTGTATCTACGCCTCCCTCCTTGAAAAAAAAACATATGCATGCATAAATGAAAAACAAATAGGTCACTACCAAAATAAAATTTAATCAATAAAAAAGAGGAAAACATCTCACACAAAAATAATTTGATCGACCAAGTAAGGGGTTGCAGTGGTTGTGGTAACTCCCCAGAAATGACACCAAAATGACCAGATTTTTAATTTCCTTCTAATTACTTACAAAACAACTAAGAAGTGAGTATTAATTGTCAACCTAGGGTTCATTGGGAACTTACGATTTACCGTGCACTTTATGTGCAAACCACAATCTCCTCGGGAAGGAACTACCAGCTAAAAAACTGGTGAAACTAAGTTGCAAGGAAATTAAATCACAGAACATGAAATTAAAACACACGACATGAAAATAAATTCACACCATTTTGGAAAGTAAATTCTAAGATAAATTCATACTTACTGGAAAGTAAATTCTAAACTAAATTCACACTGCATAGAAAAGGAAATTCTAGAACTACATCACACTTTGCGGAAAAAGTAAATTTTAAAACTAAGTCATAGAAAAATTATATTATAAAACTAAATTACATTGTTCCATAAAAGTAAATTCTAAGACTACGTTCAAATGTGCTCGAAAGTAAATTCTAAATTTAAGTTCACGCAACACTTGACAAAAAGGTAAAATTTAAAAGCTATCATTGCCAAATAACATTATTGCATTAAGCACATTCATTGTAAAAATAAAAATTTCAATAACTGATCCATGGATTAGAATGAAATTAAAGAAATAAGCTACGTAACTAGACATGCAAATTATCTAATTAAAACAATGAAGGAAATTAAAACTACATGATCATAAAATAAATAAAATTACATCACAAAAATAAAATGATAAAAATAAGATCTATATTGAACCAAGTTGGAAGTATAACTTTATTCCATCATTATTTGAACTAATGCTCTAAGAGTCCTCCCATAGAATGGAGAAGGAGCTCTTATTTATATATGAGTTATCCATAAAAATAATAAATGAGGATCCAAAATATCCTCTACAAATTCCTAAAAATATGGATCTCAAAAACTAATTCAAAACTAAATTCAATATCTTTTTCAAAAATCCAAATATAATATTTATCCAAGATTCTTTTCATATCCAATAGGTTGATGATTCTCCTTGATCTATGGAATGACAAATGGTTGAAGTGAAATTCAAGTTATTGACTGTTTTGTAGGTTATGTAGGAGTTTCTGTAGCTAGTAGAGTTTCTGCAACTACCTATACATTTTTTGTAGTTGTTTGTAGAGTTTATGTAGCTACCTATAGAATTTTTGTAGCTGAGAGAGTTTCTGGAACTTCCTATGGAGTTTTTGCAGCTGTTTGTAGATTTTTCACAACTACTTATATGGTATTTGTAGATTCATGTATAGTTTCCGTAGATTCCTGTAAAGTTTTTGTAGCTTCCTGTATAGTTTCTGCAGCTTCCTGTAGAGTTTCAACAACTACCTATATGTTTTATGTAACTTCTGTATAGTTTTCATAGCTTCATGTAGAGTTTTTGTAGTTTCCTATATAGTTTCTATAGTTTCCTATAGAGTTTCCACAACTATCTGTATAGGTTCCGCATCTGCTACAGAACTCCATCAAATATCTTATAGCTTCTTCCAACAGATGATTTAATATTCAAAGAAAATACATAGTACATTAATTCCCTCAATGTTAGTAAAAAATCAAATGAAATACTATTACATGTAATGGAGAAATTACTTGACCATAACAACATGCATATGACCATAAAAATGGATTTGTACATGAATATGGATAAGCAAAAGGGATTATAGATAAGGTGAAATAATTATAAAAATATACTAAATCCAAGGCCTACCATGGAGGCACCTACTCTCATTTTTGTATTCTTCAACACCAACTAGATGGAAGTACCAAATCCCTTTTTCATTTTCCAACACCAACTAGGAAGAAGCTCCATTTCCCTTTCATTGTTCTTTCCTTCCACCTTGAAATGAATATGTTGATGTATTTGTAACTTCAGAATGTATTTATCTATGTATCTTATGTATTGTAACTCGATGTTTATTCCAGGATGTATCTATAATGTAATTGAGTCATGTTTTCATGCCCCGATGTTTCGATCGGGAGGATCAATAATGTAAACAAGTCATGTCAAGTCATTGTGGGTAACCCTCCGATTGTTTAAAAGGTTAAAGTCCCCGCAGTTTCGAGGCACTAGGGTTATTAGACTCTCCTAGTAGAGGTTGGCCCGGGTAGGGTCTTAGTCATGTCGGGATTAGTATAAATAGAGAATTGGACTCTCTATTTAACACACAACTCATACACACTCAAGTGTAGTGCATAGTTGAGGAAGGAGAAGACACTGGGGCTAGACAAGAAGAAGGTTACTGCTATCAGGAGATCACTTACTGTTTTGGGATTTTACTATTTTGGTGTTGATTCTATCTCTGAGGAAGTTGTGGGGTTTTCTCCATTTATGGTTTCCCTGAGGAAAAAAATTGTGTTCATTGTCTCTTGTGTTTGATTACTGTACTTGTTATTATCTCAGTTAAAGATCCTAAATAATGGTAGCTTAAAGTAGAAAAACTAACATGGTATCAGAGCTAACCTGAGAAGAAGACACTGTGCAGCTATGAGAACTAGGGTTTACTAGTTTGTGGATATTCCTCCACATATTTTCAGCAAAATTAAGGTGGAATAACTCTCCTCTTTAGGGTGCATCTTTTTTTCGAAGAAGAATCCAATTTTGAGGTTTTTCAGTTTTGGACCCGACACTACTGCTGGAAATTAGGGATTTTCACAGAAGATGAATTTTTCAGTGAGCCCAGGCCTAGATTTATCTCCTCCCCAAAATAAAAGTTAGGGATAAATTTCAAGGCATTTGGGTGGACAGATCTTCGGAAAAGCAAAACCCTAATTTGCTCCTGATCCAGTACTACGGGATTTCAGCTTCAAATCCAAATCTGACATCTTGACCTGGTAAGATCTAAATCTCCTGTATTTCCATTTGAGGTTCTCAGTTTAATATGTCTCATCATACCAAGCTTTATTAAAAGCTTGAGGGAGGTGATAAATTCCGAGCCTGGAAGTATAGAATCTCCCTGGTCCTGGAAGAAAATGAGTTGGACTCCTACATCCATGAGGAGGTTCCAGTTCCAGAGGGAGATGAGGCAAAGGAATTACACAAGAAGAATATGGTTATGGAAAAGAGGATCATTTCTGATTCTATCAAGGATCACCTTATCCCATAGGTGTCCTCTCTCAAGACACCTAAAGCTATGTTTGATGCCCTAACCAAATTGTTTGAAGGGAAGAATATAAACCGGAAGATGACTCTGAGGAATCAACTGAAGAATGTGAAGATTCAGAATGCAGAGACCATTTAGTATTAATTCACAAGGGTTTCTTAGATCAAGGAACAATTAGAAGCTGTAGATGAAGAAGTGGAGAATGCAGAGATTGTGATGAAAACTCTGAATGGCCATCCTAGGTCACGTGATTCATTAATCCAAGGAATCTATGCCAGAAATAAGTTATTCAAATTCAGCAGACTATGGGAAGAATGTTCTCAAGAAGAAGCACGAATAGCAGCTTGAGAAGAGAAGATGGGAAGTGAAGATCAAGCTCTCACAGTTCACTCCAAGAAAGGCAGAAGAAGAGCTCATCACCCCAAAGGTAAGAATCCTCATCATAGAGACAACAATAGAAAGGACCTATCTAGATTAAGATGTTATACATGTGATGAAATAGGACACTTTGCAAAATACTGTCCTAAGAACAAGGTCCCCTCTCATAAGAAGAAGGGGAAAAAAAGAAGACATCATGCTCATGCTACAGAGGATGATGAACCATCCAAGAAAAGAACCAGATATGAAAGTGAAGATTCTTCAAGCGATGATGAAAATGTTTTGATCTCCGCTTTCACAGGTAACATTACTCATGGAAGTGATGATTGGATTATAGATAGTGGGGCTTCCAAGCATATGAATGGATTCAAGGAATCCTTTGTGAGACTATCAGAACATGAATCACCTCACAAGGTGAAGGTAGGAGATGACTACCAATATCCAATAAAAGGTAGTGGGGAATCTTCCTATAAACTAGACTCTGGAAAGTCTCTAACAATGAAGGAGTTATTGTTTATGCCAGGACTCAAGAAGAACCTCCTCTCCATATCTACACTATATGCAAAAGGAATGAGGGTTGGATTTATAGATGGTCAAGTCATCATGTGGCCAAGAGGAAAGACTATCGATGATGCAGTGGTGATTGGAGAACAAGAAGGAGGATTGTACAAATTAAAGGACCATCCAGAACAAGCATTGGTCCATGACACAGTAGAGCCAAGTGAACTTTGGCATAGAAGGCTTGCACATGTGCATCACAGAGAACTGCCAATTGCAAGAAAAGTTGTTGAAGGTCTTCTAGAATTCCAAGAAAAAGATGATGGGGTATGCAAAGGATGTGCGAAAGGAAAGAATACAAAGAAGACATTTCCTAGCAGTGAAAGAAAATCCAAAGGAATCCTAGAAATCATCCACTTCGATGTATGCGGTCCTATATCATCAACTCACTAAGCGGGTATGCATATTATGTTTCTTTTATTGATGATTTTTCTAGGAAGACATGGGTTTAATTCATGAAGAACAAAGACAAAGTATTCAACAAATTCAAGGAATTCAAAGCCTTCATCGAGAACCACACTGAAAATAAGATCAAGACTTTTCCATCAGACAATGTCAGAGAATTCACTTCGAATGAATTCAAAGAGCTATGCAAAGAATCAGGGATTAAGAGGGAGTTGTCCACTCCTTATAATCCATAATAGAATGGGATTGCAAAATAGAAGAATAGAACTATCATGGAAGCAACAAGAGCTATGCTTCATGATCAAGATCTTCCTATGCATCTTTGGGCTAAATCTGCCAGAACATCAGTGTATGTATAGAACTGTACTCCACATAGAGTACTCGAAAAAAAGACTCCTGAAGAAGTATTCTCAGGCAAGAAACCAGAAGTTAGCCATCTCGAAATATTCGACTGTCCTGTGTACATACACATTCCAAAAGAGAAGAGAACAAAATTAGATCCTTTAGGAAAGAAGGGTATATTTGTGGGATACTCTGAAAGCTCGAAGGCCTACAGAATATATTTCCCAGGATACAAGAAGATTGACATCATCTGGGATGTGACATTTGATGAAGACACAACTTACAACAAATCCATAAAGAGACCTGTTGAAGAACCTGAAGAAGCAGAACCACCCAGAATTCATGATACAACCATGAATGAAGAAACTCAAGAAGAAGATCGAGATTTCGAAGAACAACAAAGACCTATAGATCCACTTTTGGAGAAGAATCCTCATAAGAGGAAACCTTCTTGGGTACAAGAACTTATCCAAGGTGCGGAGAGATATGGGGCTCCAGAAGAGAATCAAAGAGAAAGAAAGAGGACTATATCTTGCTCTGGGTATGTAGCTTTACTATGTGATTTCATTGATAAAGAACCTTCCAGTTATGAAGAAGCGACAGAATGGAAATAATGGAAGGATGCTATGATCGAAGAATATCAATCGATCATGAAGAATGATGTTTGGGATGTTGTTCCAAGACCAGAAGGGAAGTCAGTTGTAACTTCCAAATGGATCTACAAGATCAAACATGCTGCAGACGGTAGCATCGAAAAATATAAGGCAAGATTTGTGGCTCGAGGTTTCTCNAGAAGGGAAGTCAGTTGTAACTTCCAAATGGATCTACAAGATCAAACATGCTGCAGACGGTAGCATCGAAAAATATAAGGCAAGATTTGTGGCTCGAGGGTTCTCTCAGAAGGAAGGAATAGATTATGAAGAAACCTTTTCTCCTGTAGCCAGATACACTTCCATCAGATAGGTACTTGCTCTAGCTGTAGTGATGAAATGGAAAATACACCAGATGGATGTCAAGACTACTTTCTTGAATGGTGTAGTGGAAGAGGAAGTGTATGTAGAGCAGCCACTCGCTTTTGAGACTCATGACAGGAAGTATCATGTGTGCAGATTGAAGAAATCCCTGTATGGTTTGAAACAGGAACCTAGGACTTGGTGCGGCAGAATTGACATATTTCTATCCAGTTTGGGCTTTTCCAAGAGTAAAGCAAATTCCAACCTTTACTATAAGGTTGAATATGGCAACCTAGTGATGCTTCTACTATATGTAGATGATCTATTTGTGATAGGTACGAATGGGTTGATTGCTAATAAGAAGAGAAAGCTTGCTGCTGAGTTCAAAATGAAGGACTTGGGGATGATGCATTTCTTTCTAGGTATGGAGGTATGGTAGAGTATAGATGGAATCTTCCTTGGACAAGGGAAGTATGCAGTAGAAATCCTGAAGAGGTTTGGGATGATGGACTGCAAGGCTATGGCCACACCTATGGCATCGAACCTAAAGCTCTTGAACGATGCTTCATCAGAGTCGGTTGATGCTACGATGTATCATCAGATGATTGGGTCCTTGATGTACCTGACGAACACGAGACCAGACATTTTATTTGCTATGAACACCTTGAGTCAGTTCCTGATAGATCCGAGACATGTTCACTTGATTGCTGCAAAGCATATTCTGAGGTACCTAAAGGGTACAGTTGATTATGGGCTCAAGTATGATGCAAATTAGAAGATTAACCTGGAGGGTTATGCTGATTCAGATTGGGAAGGCAGTGCTATCTATAGGAAGAGCACTTCAGGGTGTTGTTTCAGTATGGGATCATGTGTGATCTCTTGGTTTAGCAGGAAGCAATCCTGTGTGGCACTGAGTACAGCTGAAGTAGAGTATGTCGCAGCTTGTTTAGCTAGTTGTGAGATAGTATGGCTAAGGAAGCTACTGTCTAATTTATTTGATCTCCAGTTGGATGCTACTTGTATACATTGTGATAAATAGAGTTGCATGAAGTTGTCAGAGAATCCAGTGTTCCATGACAAGTCGAAGCATATCGAGATCAAGTACCAATATATTAGGGATATGGTGCAGAGGGGAGTAGTGAAGCTCTAGTATGTTGTGATGGAGGAACAAACAGCTGATGTATTGATGAAGCCATTGGCTAGGATGAAGTTCGAATACTTCAGGGAGAAGCTTGGTGTTCTCTAGATCGAGGATTCCTCCAAGGGAAAGTGATGAGACCCATAGCCATTTTGACATGGTGAGAGGATTGGTTCCTTCCATGGTCAGATGTAAGGGCTGATCCATTCTGTCATGGTGAGAGGATTGGTTCCTTCCATGTCAGATATGACTGCTAGCCATTCTGTTGAGCAAGACAGATGTAAGGGCAACTGCCATTCTGGGAATGGAGGTACCTGGTCAGTTACTAGGAAAACTCAGTCTAGGACTGAGAATCCATTTTGATGTGATAGAGGGATGTGTTCCCACTTGATTAGATGTAAGGGATGAACCATTCTCTCATGGCTAAAGGATTAGGTTCCTTCCATGTCATATGTGAGTGTTGGCCATTCCGACGAGTAGGTCAGATGTAAGGGAAACTACCATTCTCTAGGAGAATGGAGGCACCTGGTTAGTTACCAGGTAGCTCAGTCAAGGACTGGGGGCCATTCTGATGTGACTGTAGGATTCTTTCTACAAGATCAGATATGAGTGCAAGCCCTTCCATGATTGTGTGTAGGATGTTTTCCAGCCTGGATGGATGTAAGTGCAGAGCCCTTTCATCATTGTGGTAAGATGTGGTTCCAGCCTAGATGGAAGTACAGAAATATTCCATCATTGTGGTAGGATGTGGTTCCATCCTGGATGAATGTAAGTGCAGATCTCTTCCATCATTGTGTGTAGGATGTGTTCCAGCCTAGATGGAAGTACGAAACTCTTCCATCATTGTGTGCAGGATGTGTTACAACCTCGATGGAAGTATGTAAATCTTCCATCATTGTGTGCAGGATGTGTTCCATCCTGGATGGAAGTATGGAACTCTTCCATCATTGTGTGCAGGATGTATTCTATCCTGGATGGATATGAGTGTTGTGCCTTTCTGACGAGTAGGTCAAATATAAGTGCTGAAGAAGACCTACATGGAGGCTAGGCCTACAACCAGCATGAAAAAGGGCTGGCTCTATAGAACTTCCTGTGACAAGAATAATCATGAGATAACACCCATGATGATCTAGATTGAGTGATGATATAGATCCAGTGATGATTCCCAATGATGATCCATATCGAGTGATGATCCGGATCCAGTGATGATGATACAACAGTGATGATCCAGATCCAGTGATGATGTCAAGTGATGATCTAGATCTAAAGATGAAGATGACTTAAAGATGAAGATGACTTGAAGACTAAGAATACTTGAAGATGCAGATGACGAGATGATCTAGTTGATACAGAGAAGAAGACCAGTGTTGAAAATTGTGTCAAAATAATACCTTCCTAGTTAAGAGGGAGTGTTGATGTATTTGTAACTTTGGAATGTATTCATATATGTATCTTATGTATTGTAACCTGGTGTTTATTCCGGGATGTATCTATAATGTAATTGATTCATGTTGTCATTCCCCGATATTCTGATCAGGAGGATCAACAATGTAAACAAGTCATGTCAAGTCATTGTGGGTAACCCTTTGATTTTCTAAAGGGTTAAAGTCCCCGCAGTTTCATGGCACTAGGGTTATTAGACTCTCCTAGTAGAGGTCGGCCCTGGTAGGGTCTTATTCATGTCGGGATTAGTATAAATAGAGAGCTGGACTCTCTATTTAACACACAACTCATACAAACTCAAGTGTAGTGCATAGTTGAGGAAGGATAAGACACTGGGGCTAGACAAGAAGAATGTTACTGCTGTCGAGAGATCACTTACTGTTTTGGGCTTTTACTGTTTTGGTGTTGATTCTATCTTTGAGGAAGTTCCGGGGATTTCTCCATTTATGGTTTTCCTGAGGAAAAACACTATGTTCATTGTCTCTTGTGTTTGATTACTGTACTTGTTATTCTCTCAGTTAAATATCCTAAATAATGCTAGCTTAACGTTGAAAAACTAACAAAATAAACTATATTAGAACTATTATTTTTGTTTTCTCTGAAGTGTGGTTTGTTTCCTCTAAATTTTGCAACATAATGATCTATGATCTGTGATCATGTATTTTGGAACGTTTGTGGTTTGGGATCTTCTAGATATTTGATCCTTAATGATCTATGACCTATGACTGCAATATCAACACTTATATGCCTATGTCTTTTGGTACTTCTTCAATTTGTGATCTTCTAAATATCTGAGTCTTGACGATCTACGATATGTGACTGCGTCACTTTGACACTTTTGCGATCTATGTTATTCAAGGTGTATCTTTGCACATCTCGATGCTGGGAACCCTTTAGGTTTTCACACTGTCTGATTTTATTCTATATTGATTTTGCACAATCAGTTCTCTGTTGTATAAAAAATTTCTAGAACAACAAGCCATTAATACACCATAATTAGAAGGTTACAAAATCAAATCACATGTCTACCTCTATCTTTCAATCTTACTTCAATAATTCCATCTTTTGCTCGTTTATATTGTTCTTTCTCAATATATGTGTCCACAACTTTTGACTCTTTGATGCCCCAACTCTCTTATTTATTGGTAAAGCTAACCACCTCATGTCATCTTTCATTGTCTTGCATCCTTTGATAGTTCAATGTTGTGGGTTTTTTCACACATAAGTCCAATTAATTAGTGGAATTAGAAGAAATTTAAACTCAAAATGGGCCTCCTAAGAAAAATAATAAAATAATATTTATTAATTTTGGAGGAAGAAAAGAAAAAAACTACTTTTTTTGTTCATATTTCTGACATATCTCCATGTGATTTTACTCAAATTTTGATTGGGAGAGCTCGTTGGATGCGAAATTAAATTCTGCATCCAACATGTACCCACTAGGAATACTTTTGACAGACCCCGCTACCCCAAAAACAAGAAATACCTGAAAAAACATGATGATCATGTCATCATTACGTCTTTTGAGGTATTTCTTGTTTTTGGGGTAGCGAGGTCCGTCACAAGTATGCCGATTCGGTACTCGTTGGATGAAGAATTTAATTTTGCATCCAGGGAGATCTCCAATTCGAAATTTGAGTAAAAACACGGGGAGATATGTACCAAATACGAACCAAAAAAGTAGTATTTTCTATGATACCTATCCCCAAATTTATATTAAAAAATGGTTTAAGACCTATATAGTATTTCAAATTTAAATAAATTTCATTTTCTAACACATGATGACATGGAAATTGAATTAGTGTTAAAAGGTCCATTTTGAGTTGAAATTTTCTCTAATTAGTGTCTGCCCCTATGGGTTACCACTATGCCTATGGGTTCCACATCTTTGTCGATTTGCGCACTTCCTAGACTTTCTCACTTATTCTCTATATGCTTCTTCCAGTTGTCTTTATGTTTATAGATAACCATTACCTGATAGATATTGCACACTACTAATACTTGCATGTACTTTTATATATTTATTCAAACTAGCTTCAAATATTCATAACATCCATCTTGTTTTAATGTCGTCTATCTTGTTTGTTTCTTCTTTGACATAAATCTTGTTTGTTTAATTTTTGACATAAATATTGTTTCTTTATTTTTGACATCAATGACAACATATAGGTTCAATAGAGGTGAGATCCAACTTCCAGAGCATATTATTGCTAAAAATATCTTAACTATTAAGAGTCGTGCTCTATGAATAAGAGTTGGGATTTTGTATTTTTCCTTATTATATCTATTGCAAGTCTTGAGAGTTATGCTTTATGTATTTTTGAGATAGTTGTTCTATCCATTTGTAAGACTAAAAGATATATTGTTAGGTATTCCCTAATTTCACATATTTATACAATTATAATGTGTTCATCAATTACAAATGAATGTAGTTGTAAAGGTTAGAATCAAATATTGACTAGGGTTGAATGTGTTAGCACCCTGTAATTTATCCTGTGGTTGTGGTAGATGAATCAAAGGGGTAACCATGTCAAACCAATCTTTAGAATGTATTCCCATATACATATAGCTTTAGCAATCTTTCAAAAGGCTAAATTTCTGATGAGAACATATTTGTTGGTAAATTTAGAGAGTGTAAGACTATATATATCAAATACCATTGGGAAATGGAGTCACAGTCTGAATCATTCAAGGATATTACAACAAATAATGACAATTCCATATGCCACCCTTTTCTTGCCAGAAGAATGGAAATCCCATTTTTACTAGAGGGTCAAACATTTCTATAAACATTTTGATATCATGCGTCATGATATGAATATTGGCCTCATCACTTTCTAAATGATGGTATTTATTGTTAGAATAGTAGATTCAAGCTAAACTAGTTAACCTATATAAGAAAACAACAACATATCATAAAATATAAGAACTGGAAAAGAAAAGGACAAGAGAACACCGATATATGTGGTTCACCCGAATGGGTTACATCCACGAGAAGGTAGTTTTCTATTATCTCTAGAATGTCTTCTCCAATATTACAAGAGAGAAAAGCACAAATAACCCAAATAATATAGATGATGTAGAACAGTGTCACAATAGTACCACTACTACATCAAGAATACATGATATGGAGAGACTCACTTGACCCTATTATATACTAAGAGATGAGGAGGAATTACTCTCACATATTGCATGCGAGATAATATAATTCTCCAAAATAACATCTTTTAATACAATACCATGGAAAAATACTCTACACAAGTAAATACACCACCATATAACTATGGGTTAAATGTATTACTCTTTTACATAAGATTGTAGACAACTTTCGACATAATACAAAGACATTATTACCTTACAGGGAATATAATATATTCCAACATTTAATTACCACCTTCTTGGCCCAAGTGATGACATGAATCCTGCCCCTTGTACTAGCCTTTCTACTTTCCTCTTCTATTATCCAATTTAGAAACTCTATAGTGTTTTTATCATAGTCAATAGGATTCTTATTCAGCTTCTCTTTGACTGCTATAACACTTTGTTTGGCTTCTTGTATGACTCTTTCTTTGTCTAGAATGTAATCGAGGTAGGGCCTTAAATTTGTGGCCTCTGATATGAGGGAACCCCATATTACGTGCTTTCCCCTGTGGTCTGTTGATTTCCCTGTGACCCGTTCTATTAACTTCTCATTCTTGGCCTGTAATTCAGCACATTTTTCCTCCTAGTTCTTTCTTTTGTATTCTCTATCCGATGCCAAACCTTCCAGGTTCTTTTTCTGATGCTTCAATCCTATCAGCTCCAACTCCTTCACAATTATATGTGACAGGGATTGAACGATGGAGAACTCACCAGGTTCAATGATGGGAGGAGTGACTTCTTTTTCAAATTATTTATATTTCTCTAATAACCTTTTCTCTAGATCATCCTCTTTGGTCTTGAGATATTTCTCACTCTCTAGTAGGAGGGTCATATCCTTCTTCCATCTCTTTTTCTTTTCTATGAATTTCAGTTGTTGGGTCTGGCAGTCTCTAAGCTTACCATTCAAGCTCTCTTTCTCCTTTTCCAGCTCTGATAACTATGAATATTGGATCGATTGAGTAGATGGAATCTTCAGCAGCTGAATGGTGTCTTCTTTCTCCTTGAGCATATTCTTGGTTCCAACCCCTTTATCATCTTGGTTTTAAGCCAACAACAAATCTGTCTGAAGTTTATTGATTTGAGACTAGTGGGCCCTGTTTTTTACCTTCTCTTTCCTCAGTTGGTTGTCAACTTTTCTCTTTCTGGTCTGCAACTTGGATATAATGAGAGTTGACTTCAACAAATTAGTATGGATAATGTCCCCTATCTACTTATGGAAGTGGATCATATCTTGTACAGGGTTATCATCTATATTTATCCTCATCTAAGCTACTCTGTTCTTAGATTCTATAGCCATATTCAATGTATTGTGCTTGTGATCTCTGACAGAAACCAGAGACACCTCCTGACCATAATATTTCCTTAACTCTACAGACAATTTGAGAGACTCACCCATGGCGATGTCTTTGGTTTCTTTGTATTTGTCCAACAGCTTAGGCTTGGACTGATATCTATTGGTTGAGCCTTCAGGTGTGTGGGTAAAATCGTATTCTTGAACCTCAAAGGTTGGGCCTTTGGTTTTTACTTGCTTCTTCTTTCCTTTCCTAACATCTCCCTCCACTAGATGACCTACATCATCCAACCTTTTTTTCTTTTGTGTGTCGGTTGTGTCTTCCTCCTCTCTGTCCATGGCATCAAAGAAGTCTCTCTTGTTGGAATTCTCTTGGACACTATCCAGACATGTAACCTTCTCTTCTACTAGGACCATGTTTGAAATTCTAGGTCGAGGTGATTTTTTTCCTTATGGTGGAGAAGTGGGTTCCTCCTCCATACCATCATCTCCCTACTTATTCTAGCGGTAGTCTAGCCAATTAGAAGCCTCCAGCAGGACTGCCACCTCTTGGTGCTCAAAACATTTATTTTTTTAGGCCTTCCTTCTGTTTGATATGATGTGATGTGGATCATAATTGATGGAAGCCTCAGTAGGGAACCCCATCCCTATTATAATATTTTCTATCGATGGGAGAGAAGACTTATTTTTTATGCTAAATGGGCCTATGGTCCAAGGAAATTTTATTTCTGAAGACTTTGTGAAACTCATGAAGTGTTCATTTTCCACTATCAGCCTCTGTCTTATCAGCTCTAAAGAGAAACCCATGAGAGTCAAGAAGGAAGGAAGTCTATAGGGTTGGTGGAAAAATCCATATAGCATGATAATTGTACTTTTCTATGACAAGATCCAATCTCCAATCCTCTTGTCAAGGGAGGATTGCAGGGTTTTCTTTATCTCAAGTAACTCCCTGGGTAGTTGTCTCTGGAAGAAGGCACTATATAATCCTATCATCAAAAGTTTCATGAATTTGTTGTAATCATTTCTCATCTCCTTTGTGATAACCATTTTTGGAAGATGGAGGTTCTCTTCGTTCAAATAGAGGAACATTATTAGCAAGTAGGACTAAAATCTAAAGGTTCTAGTCTTAGGGAAATCTACTAGATGAGAGTGAATGTTCTCGGCTAGGAACTTGTCAAACTTGAGGAAAGAAATAGGGACTGACTGGTTGGGATCCTCTGAGTTTACTGGACAGGTGCTCATGGTGAAGAACAAAATCATCATGGGATCTGTGACGCATTTTTCAGTATCCATCCCTAAAAAATGATTGAGGAGGGTTGTGATGCATTGTGTTTCCTCATTGAATTCCTCGGCATATGTTAGCACTAGAAAATTACCAAAGGTTTTAAAGTATATTCCTAGGTAACATCAAAAACCACTTTTAAAGAGGAAACTAGCTTTTTTCTCTTCCAAGAGGGATCACTCACAAAATCTTAGTAAGGCCAGATATATATAAGCAAAGATATTTGTAATTGGTATGATTGGTTGAAACTGAACAAATGACTATTGCACTATGGATTCAAGATATGAATATAGATAAACATAACTTTTTCATGGAAGTTTTAAATAGAGGCAAGGTAGTTACTCAGTCACAGTCAAAATTTGATTGTCTGGTACAAAAGGAAGAACATGAACAAACCATTAACACATAGCATTGTAAAAATGAATTCTGTATCAAATTTAAATGAAAGTTTTGGTGAATATATGAAAAGAATAGCTAGAGCATAGTAAATATGAATTCTATACTGTTATACACTCATTTTAGACATGAAGGAAAACATAATGAAAAGATAAAACTGGAAAAAAATTCACATGAGAAAAGAAAATATAGAATGCAACATGAAATAACATAGGAATCTCTAAAAAAATACCAACTTTCGGCTCTGTAAATTAAAGAAATATTTGAATACACAAGTCCTCCAAAATCTCACGGGTTCCAACCCTCGCTTCATCAAATGTATCAATACTTATACAATTGATCCTTGAGTTGAACAATAAACCTAATTGTGTAACGATTTCAACAGTTTATTACATGCGTCAAAAGACTTGTCTATTACAAAATAATTTTGAGATAACAAAACTACTTAACTGTTGAAATTAAAAATAATAATTTATCATGCAATATATCCTTCACTAAAACTCCTTGATGTCTTCATGGTTGTAACTTATATTTATTTGATCCAAATTATTAAACTGTTCTCCAACATTCAAGTTTAGGAAAATCTGCAACAACCATTTCATGTGCCAGAACTTTGAGCTCCATGCTTTCTGCATATGGAATATTATGCACCTTGGCTCATGCGACTTTAAATCAAACAATAACTGAAAATCCTCATCCAATTTATCAAACATGACTCTTCCAGATAGAGCCTACTGCATATCTTGAAACTTGTTGTGATATGAACTACAATTTATCAGTTTTTCCAAATATTCCTCTTGAGACAATAATTGTCCCATTTCCTCCTAGAAGAAAGGAATTCCCCCATTTACCAATGGAGTAAATAAGCTAGTCACTTGTTTGACTTTATGAATTCTAATATCAACTTTATCCTATACAGTATCCAATATTGTTTACTTTCCAATCACTTTCCTGGCCCAAGAGGAAATAACAACTTTGTCTTGGATACCAAACCTTCTGACTTGATCTTTAGATATGACACTTAAAAAGTTGATAGCATTCTGAGCTACTTCCATTGGCTTCTTATATAATCCTTGCTTTAGTATCAAAATATTTTGTGTGGCTACTTTCAAAGCACTCTCTTGATCTGCAATAAAATCTAAATATGGTCTAAACTTATTAGCTTCTTGAATAATCTTATCCCAAATCATATGTTTGTCTCCTTGCAAAGCCATTTGACCAACCACCTACTTTGTTAACTTGGTATTCTGATTTATTACTTAAGTTGGTATTTTTTCTCTACGTCCTTCTTCTCTTGTTCTTTTTTCAAAGCCATCTCTTCAAGACTCTTTTATGTAGCTTTAATCCCATGATTTATACATCTTTAAGGTTCACCTGAGATATTTCTTTAGAAAGAGAGGCTCCATCTATTTCTATAGAAGGAACAGTAGATTCATTTTTAACTTCCCCATAGTTTTCCTATAATTCTTTTTCTTTTGCTGCCAGCTTAGCTTTTAGTTCCTTCTCATTTTCTATCAACATCTTAGCATCCATTTCCCACTATTTTTATTTTTCTTCAGGCTTTAACAGCTTGGCCTTACAATATCTTAATTCAGTGTTTAATTCTTCCTTATCCTTCTCAAACTCTATCAATTCAGAGGTCTGAATAAGATGAGTGGAAGGAATTTTCAATTTCTTTTTTAACACCTCACCTTCTTTCTCTTTCTCATCAAACAACTTTTGAGCCACTACTCCTTTGTCTGAATTCCCTTCAACCTTCAATAAATCTTCCTACAACTTTTTAATTTTGATTCGAAGGGCCTTGTTTTCAACCCTTTTCTTTTCATAGGAGGTCCTGAGCTTTCTTTTTATTGGACTCTAGCTTAGACACCTACAATGTAGATTTAAGCAATATTTTATATATGATATCATTTTTTTCTCTATGAAAGTGTATTATATATGTAGTAGGAATTTTCTCTAAGTTCACATTCACCTATGATACCTTATTATCAATAGTCATGGCCAAACTCAGGGTATCTTTGGCATGATCCCTTACAGTTTTTAGAGTTACATCTGGCTTTGGCAATTATCTCACCTCTTCATATAATTTTGATGTTTCATGAAAGGTTTTATCAGCCACTCCCCTATAGGAATTCACCCACTCCTCTTTTCATGTATACTTATTTGGGGTTACTCCATCAAATACATATTCCTGAAGCTCCACACTAGTTACTTTGGATTTCCCTTGCTTTTGTTTACCTTTCACACTACTCTTTTTCACCTATACAATTTGTCCTTCCTGTCCAATTTTTTGCTTCTTTGTTGTACTAGCAGTGTCTGGTTCTTCAATGTCCATGCAACCTGAATGTTCTCTCTTCTTTGAATTTCCTGAAAAAATTATTAATGATGAAATTGTACCAGCAACTGCAACTATGTTAGAAAGATCCATTGGGAGAGAATTATTTCTAGGAATGGATGAGATTGAGTCTTGTTCCATGGTGATATTATATAGGGTTTTGTTAGGATACTCTTCCCAATTAGCTGCTTCTTTGAGTCCAGCTACTTTAGTATGTTCAAAAGGATTATTTTTGTTTGTCTGTCTTCTTTTATAGATCACCTGGTGTGTATCATAGTCAATAGCATCTCGCAAACACCACCCCATGCTTCTAAGAAGACCATGAATTATTGGAAGGGAAGCTCTACTTTTGACAACATATGTCCCTTTCTCCCAGGCAAATTTAATACAAATGGCCCTTCTTCCTGAAGTTTAAAATGTGTTCTTGATCAACTATAAGATTTTGTCTAAGAAATTCCAAAGAAAATTTTCTAGTTGTTAGAAAGGCTGCAAGAATATAAGGTTGATGCACAAAACCATATAACCTTATAATTGTCTCAAACTCTGAAAGGAACCACTCTCCTATCCTTTTACTAGGGGAAGGATGCAATATTTCCTTCATCTTTGGAAATACTCTAGCAAATATTTCTTGAAATAAAATACTGTATATCTCTTCCATCAAACAATTCATGAACTTGCAATAATTATGGGTCATTTCATAAGTGAGTACCAATTCAGGAAATTGTAGGCTATCTTCATTATGTGACAAGAACATTTTCAACAAAAAGGATTGAAATCTGAAAAATCTGGTATTGTGGAAGTTGACTAACTGAGAACGAATGTTCTCAGCTAGGAACTCATCAAAATTAAGGAAACAAGATTGGAAAGACTGATCTGGAAGTTCATACTCAATTGGGAAAGTACTAAGGATAAACAACAAAATCAACAATGACTCTGTAGCATAACCATTAGTGTTTAACCCCAAAAATTGACTGGATAAAGTTATAGACAATTGGGTTTCTTCATTAAACAAAACCAGGTCAATAGTGTAAGATAAACTCATAATTTCATTATCAGGATTTGAACATGACTTCAAAAAGGTTTCTTTACTTTCAGCTATAGAATCTCGGAAGAACTGTATGATGCTTTCTTATTTGTAATCATGGGATAAATGGACAAAATCATCTGGGATAGATAAGGTTTCACAGATAACAGAGGAATTAATAGGGAAAAGGATCCTTGACTTAGTTTTATCCATGACGATTTCTTCTCTTGCAGAATGATTATTTGCACACCACTCAACAAATTCAGGGAAATTGGGGGTCTCGTCAATAGAGAAAAATGAAAGAAAGACTTTAAAACACCATGGGTATCACTACCCTAGTCCTTAATACTTTTCAATTTACTTTTAGTCGTTTCAATCATTTCATTCATTAAAATGGTATAAAAAACTTCAGCATTTTTATCTTCAAAGTTGTTCTCAATCTTTTGACTGGAAACCCCTAACTCTTCACTATCTTCCACTTCTACCACTTCTATTTCATCCATTTTTAGAAATAATTGGAGAGTTTCAAGATTCCTACCTTGTTAACTAGAACAATGTTCATAGTCATCCGCATTGGCACTTTGCACATAGTCAGGGTTACCGTCAATCCCATTTCTAAAAAAAAAACAAATCTTTGACCTCCACGTAGGTGTTTTTATAATTTTCTATGTTTCATAACCATTTCAAATCTTATGTAATTTATGCTGTAGATATATTATTCTTTTAAATATGATTCATTCATACGTAAGATCTCAATGACAAGACTCAATGTTATCACCCTACACAACTTGATTCGGCGGAATCAATATCAATCCTTGATCTGCAACCTTCCTTCATTGGAACCGTCAAACTGTCAAAAGTTTTTACATTCCTCTAGCCATTTCAAAGCTAATCAATTGAGTAACTCTTATTCACGGAATGAACCCTATCTGTTGATCAAAACCTGACCACAATCACAACCGTTGATTAGCGTGGCCCCTAACACTTTTTGTGGATTTTAATTTGGAATTTCTCCGTGCTAGTTCAATACGGAGAATTATTTTAGACTGTTTATCTATCTCCACTCACATATCGTCTATCCAATATTTCCATTGGTTAACCCATTCCGCAAATTTGAAAATTTCTCTTATTTGAGCATGTTTAATCAACAGAATTCTCCATCATCATTCATCTTACCTCTTATTAATCTCAGCCCTCCAAAACTGTACCTTTTTAATGGATTCCACAAACCAAAAACTTCACTTTATTCCTTACATCTTTCAAACATGCAACGATCCACAACCACATATCACATCCCTCTTTTCATCTGATGACCCATAATGAAAGATCATGCTAGCCCATTAACCCGAGGGGTGCTTCCACCAAATTTTCAGATATGACTGCTTCCAAACCCTTCAATTAAGAAATCCACCATTTCCAATATAATTCTAATAGCTGGCTCCACTAGGGATGATATCATCCCTGCGAGGTAGCAATGAACCCTGTAGACCACTTTCCAAATCCATTGTCAATATAACTCCTTTTTTTTGTCTTTATGAAAGAAATATAAAACTAAAATATGGTTACCCCTTTCGATATTAGGGACTTCTTTGCGGGATTCAAATATTCTAGCTCAACATTTGTACTGATTGAAAGTAAAGAAATATGTACACTATAATACATAAAACTTCCTTCCTGCTTATTCCAAATAATGCTTCAAAAATATCCCATTAACTGGATCTCCTTCATACTGGGAACCATCTTGATACTGCAGAATAAAAGCATTATTACCCCTATGTGCTGCAATAATGTATGTACCTACCCACAAATGATTAAATTTACTATGCTTTCCTTTGTCTTCATGTGGATCATCCTAGTTTAACACCAAATCATAAATCTGGAAAGTGACATCTTTTACCTTTCTGTCAAAGGTATTCTTGATTTTCTCTTGATGTATCTGTACCTTATCATATGATTTATCCCTCAGTTCACTTAGCTCAACAATTTTTTTTATCCTCCTTTGCATATGATTAGGTTCATCGTGCTGATTCTGCAACGACTTCATAACAGGTACTCCTAGAGATGCTGGAAAAACCACTTCTGCTCCATACACCAATTGGAATGGTGACATTCCAATAGCCCTCTTTGTTCTGATTGTGTCAGCCCAGAAAGCATATTTCAGCTTTGTATGCCATTCTCTTTTATTATCTTCCAACAACTTCTTAATTATCCTCACCAAGATTTTGTTAGAATATTCTGCCAGTCCATTACCCTGTGGATAATATGTAGTAGAAGGATTCAAACTTATGTGATATTTATGATATAAATTTATCATCTTCCTGGACTTAAAAGAAGCAACATTATCTCTTACAATCCTCTTAGGATAGCCAAATCTTGCCAAAATATTATTCTCCAGGAAATATATTATCACTGCATCTGTAGCTCTTCTAGTAGGTATTGCTTCAATCCAATTTGTAAAATAATCAGTTTCTGTTAAGATACACTTATGATGTCCTAAGGAGTTTGGATTTATTTCACCAATGAAATCCAACCCCCATTGTTGAAAAGGTGCTTCTACTGATACAGGATTAAGAGGGAGTGGAACCACTTTCCTTTTTCCATCAAAAATAGTGCACTGATGACATTTGGTGTTTTCTTTATACAAATCTAAAAATAGTTAAGGCCAATAGAATCGTTCTCTCTAAATCTTATTTACAGTTACCTTCCATAAATGATGTCCTCCACAATATCCTTCATGGAAATATTTTTCTATTTGCTGAGCTTCATTTTCGAAAAGACAATTTAGTAACATTCCACCAGGATCCTTCCAATAAATATATTAATTTAAAATTCAGAATTTTGTAGCCTTCAACTTCACAGACCTTGCTCTAGTTTTACTTAACCCTACAGGAGGTTGTAAATTTTTCAACACGTCAACAATATCAGCATACCATGGAGAAATAGAAAAATCAGGCATCACCTACACTTCTATGTCCAACTGATTTAATTGACCTCACAAAAAATTTAGTTGCAAAGACTCACAATTGGAGTCTATCATCATCTTATCCAACCCTTGTCCCTTAATAAACTTTGTGGGTCTAATTTAAATGCAATATTCAGAAAAGCACTGCAATCCATTTTGCTCTTCTTCCCCCCTGGATATGGTTGTGTAAGTATGCTCTTCACCACACTACTGGGAACATATGCAACTACATGTGAATGGAGAATGTAAATTATGAAATATTTTAGGGACTTAATTAAAGCATATGATTTTTTTCCATGATATCATATTTTAACTCTCCATCTCTTAATATCTTACTAAAAAAATGCTATAGGATGTTCTTCACCTTGATCATTCTTTTGTAACAAAACAACTGCAACAATATGCTCTGAAGCATATGAGAATACTAAAAAATCTTTGTCAAAATATGGACTTACCAGCACAGGAGCTTCTGAAATATCTTTCTTTATATTATTGAAATACTTCTTAGCCTCCACTGTCCATTTTATTTCATGATCCTTTTTCATCATATTAGTAATGTTCATCAGTATCTCAGTAAAAATAGGAATGAATCTCCTCAAGAAATTTACTTGGCCAATGAATGACTGTACTTATTTCTCACTTCTTGGTTCCTCCACCTTCAAAATTGCACTCACCCTGTATGGATCAATCCTTATAAATTCTTTGGAAATAATATGGCCCAAACGTTTTCCTTCTTCCAAAGCAAAATTTGACTTCCTTGGATTAAATGAAATGCCATATTTTATACATTAAGGAAGACATTTTCCGAATGTTTGATATGATCCCTATCAAACCTAGAATATATAGTAATATCATCCATGTAAATTACTAGAAACTTTTCTCTTTCATCTGCAAAAGCAATGTCCATAACATGCTAGAAAGTGGCTCCTACATTAATTAATCCAAAAGACATATTTGCATACATGGATGTACCCCATGGTGTAGTGAAAGTAGTTTTCTCTTGATCTTCAGGAAGAAAATTTATTTGATTATAACTTGAAAACCCATCCATGGTAGAAATTCTCTCTGAACCTACCACTTTCTGCAAAATCTGGTCCATCTTTGGTAAAGGGTAATTATCCTTCAGAGAGACGTTATTCAAATTTATGAAGTCCAGACACAGTCTTGTTTCACCATTTTTATTTATCACAAGCACCAAATTAACAACCCATTTTGAGAATCTTAGGGTTACAATTATTTTTGCATCAAATAATTTCTTGATCTCCTTTTCAATGATAGGCATGGTATTGGATTAATCCTTTTGAGTTTCTGCCTAAATGGTATTTCTCCAAGCTTAATTGGAATAGTATGTTGTATAATGGAAGTCTCATATTGTTTCAGGTCATTGCAACTCCATGCAAATACATTAGTGTATTTTTTCATCAGGTTCACATACTCATATTTTTCTTTAGTGGGTGATTTCTTGGACAACTTTACAATTTTGGGATTCTCCTCGGTACCAATATTTTTATCCTCAACAACGTTTTCAGCAGGTTTGACTTTAGGATCTCTGACAACATCATTTTAGTCAAAAAGCTTCTCTAAGGGAATTAAAACTCCGGGCATATGATTACTTTTGAATTGGACTATATCCTTTCCTCCTAGTGATCCTTTTAACTTCTCTGTTTCAGTAACTCTTTCTTCATCTTCATCAACATCTTGAAAATTTTCAGAATCAACACTTTCATTTTCTATTTGTGTATTTACAAATTCACCAGACAATTCCAAAATTCTTTTGATTTGCATATCGTCTTCAAAAACCTACCAGTTCTTGATATTGTCTGGTATGGAAGGCATGTTTACAATGTCAACCTTGTACTTTCTTTTACTTGTCGTAGGAGTCTTAAATTTTCCAGTAGAAATTGCCAAAGAATTTTCCACTATATCATCATACCTAGGAACTACTTTTACACTGTATTCTATGAAATAATTTCCAAACATATCCCACACTTCATTCCTCTAAGATCTTATTCTGAGATGTTTAGTTTGATAACTATCATTCACCTAATTTACCACAAGTTCTGAGTCTCCAAACACTTGGACTTGTTTAGCACCCAAATATTTTAGTGCATGAAAACCAACAACAAAGATTCATATTTTGCTACATTATTAGTACATTCAAAGGTCAACTTGTAAGAAAAATATTCAAAATATCTAATAGGAGAATTTACGTATACACCTGCACCAGCACCCACTTTAGCCACTGACCCATCAAAATACATAGTCCATAACCCTTGTTCCTTTTGCTTTATTTCCAATGCTTCCTGTTCATTTATCAACTTTTTGTCCTTTTTACATTTACTTAGCATAACAACTTTTGAATCACAAGGAGAAACATCATTTAAGAAAATAGATGACCCTAAGTCTGTATCAACAGCATAAACATGATGAACTCGTGGCTGATCTTGACTTCTAACAACATAAGGTGATTTTTTTTTAACTATACAGTCTCTTGTTTTCATCAAGAACATGAATTGTAGCATAAGACATATCCATTTGAAAAATTCCTTTTAACTTTGAAGCTCAATATCTTGACAACAAAACAACAAATTTGGGAGGCATATCAGCCACAACAACATCCATGAGAACATTTTTAGATGGTGGTTTATTCAAGGATACTACCATGTCTTTTATCAAACCCAGACATTTCACCCTTTTGGAATCAAAAGAATACAGATCTTTATAAGGCCTTGTAATCTCTAACACCAAACTTTCTACCACTCCTGTAGGCATCAAATTATGTGAAGCACCCGAATCTAACATAGCATTATGCAACACCATGTCATTCAAATTTAATCTCATATAAAAAGGTGCTACTTCCTCATTATCCATATTATCAATCTTAGATCCCAAAACAATGGTAGGATTGCCATCTGTCACTTCCAAAATATCTGGTTGAGCCTCTCCTTGATATCAGACCATTTTTTTTATTGTGTCCCTATATTCCTGATTTTTTAGTAGTTCATTAAAAGGAATTGAAATCTTCAACTTAGCAAGTTCACTTTGTAGATTAAAAATGGAAGAAATTTTATCTACCTCCATGGGTGTTGTTTGTTTTAGCTCGTTTATTTTCTCAGTTCTATTTTCAATATCTTTATGTACAACAGGTTCCTTTTGTTGTTCAATTATTTTTTCTGTATTTATCTGACTACTGGAAAGCTGATTTGGATTTAACCTCCCTTTATTTATAATAATATCTCTACTTCTCAATTTGATCTTTTCACATTATCTATAGTATGCATATACCCTTTTTGATACTATTCTAACTCCTCCTCAAAATATCTATTATCATCCTCATGTGCAAACATAATGTGTTACTCCTCGGTTAGATAAATTTCAGAATCTAAATCACCAAAATGATGAATATGGTCTTCAATAGACTCTGCACCATCCTCACCAGCAACATAATTTTTAGGGAAAGGTGGTCTTATTTGCTGATCTTCTTGGTTCCTTGGATTCCTCATGTCTCTTTGTCTATTATGTGGGAGTGGAGGAGGGATAGGTCTTCTAAAATTAGGGTTTCTGATCTCGGTTTCATTCTGTTCTTGATTCACCAGCCTAGTGTCCATAGTCATCCTATCCATCAAATTTTCCATTGTTTTCAACATCATTTCAAATTTGATATCATTAGAAGAAGCAGAAGAGGTGGAAGGCATAGTTTCGTCTCTACCTCTCCTACTATCAAGATATATGCTTTGCTTTATCTTTCCACATGCCATCATATTGGCTTCTACTTCCAAGGAATCTGTAAACATAACAAGAAGATTGGCTGATTTTCTTTCTCTCAACAACAATGCAAAGTAATTATCAAAGGCTTCTGCATAATGAAGTTTAGCAGTGCCAGGTGAAGGCTTAATATAAGCAGGTATTGAATTATAGACTCTCATGAATCTATTGGAAAACTCATGGACTGACTCAAAGCCTCATTTTTTAAGATCATTGTACTAGGATAGGACTTGTAACATACTTTGCGTATCGTCCCATATCTCCAAGAAGGAAGTTTGAAAGGCATAAAAGTTTCGAATAGACTGAGCAGGTAAATATTTATACCACTTTTTAGCTTCCCCATATAAGCTCTGTGCAAACATCCTCATATTGACATCCTCATAGTCAACCTCTTCCAAATATATAAAGTCATCAAATTTTCCAACATGGTAATTTGCGGTAACATTTCCTTCTCCATCATACAAGGAAATCCTCTAGGCATAATTTAAGGGAAGGTCATGTAACCCTACAGGTAAGGCCAATGGAGAAAACCTAGATCTAGCCACTAGTCTAGGTGGATTTGGAGCAAGTGGTAAAGGTTGAAAAACTGTAGGACTCTGAATAGTTTGGGGAATATGAGACTGGAAGGTTTGGACAAAAGGAACAATTTTTTTAGTTTTTACTGGAGTTTGAAGATTCTTCCAGAAAGAATCAAGAATATATGACTCTAACCTACTAGGGTTAATATCAACTTTCTTTAGGTCAGATTTAGATTTAGATTTTAATAGAAATCTCTCAATAGTAGTTTCCCACTCAGATTCTTGTATACTATGAAAATCTTGAGATGATGATGCACCAAACTGAGAACTATTTATTTTTTCTTTATTTTTATTTCTAAGAAATCTTTTAGGATTCTCCACTCTTTTCAAAGTTTCAGTATTAGGGTTACCTCTCGTATTCGCTCTCCTAAAAGCCAGGATCTCTTCTATAATACTGCTCAAAATGAATTTGAAGTCGCTAGGGAAAATGTACAACCTTCTTTAAATGTAGAAACTTCTGCTTTCCCACATAAATTTATTTCTTAAAACTTTGCAATCCTTGTCATTCTTACGAGGGCTAATATGCACTTTCATTCCCCGGCAACGATGCCAATTTGTTAACACTAGAAAATTACCAAAGTTTGTAAAGGATATTCCCGGGAAATAGGAAAAACCACCTTTAAAGAGGAAACTGGATTTTTCTCTTCCGAGAGGGATCTCTCACCAAATATTAACAAGGCCAGATATATAAGAAAAATTGTTTGTAATTGGTATGATTGGTTGAAACTGAACACATGATCATTGGGCTATGGAGTCAAGATATTAATATAGATAAACAAGACTTTTGCATGGAAGTTTTAAATAGAGGCAAGGTAGTTACTTAGACATAGTCAAAATTTGATGATCTAGTGAAAAAGGAAGAACATGAACAAAACATTAACACAAAGCATTGTAAAAATGAATTCTGTATCAACTTTAGAAGAAATATTTGGTGAATATCTGAAAAGAACAGATATAGCATAGTAAATATGAATTTTAAAATATTATACACTCATTTGAGACATGAATGAAAGCATAATGAAAAGATAAAACTAGAAAAACGTTCATGAGAAAAGAAAATATAGACTGCAACATGGAATAACACATGAATATTTGAAAAAATACCAACTTTCGGCTTTGTAAATTAAAGAAATATTTGAATACACAAGTTCTTTGAAATATCACGAGTTCCAACCCTTGCTTCATCAAATGTATGAATACTTATGAAATTTCTCCTTGAGCTAAACAATAAACCTAATTGTCTAACGGTTTCAACCATTTATTACATGTGTCAAAATACTTGTCTATTACTAAATGGTTCTAAGATAAAAAAATTCTTAACTAATGAAATTAAAAATAACAATTTATCATACAATATATCCTTCGCTGAAACTCCTTGATGTCTTCATGGTTGTAGCTTATATTTATTTGATCCAAATTGTTGAACTATTTTCCAATGTTCAGGTTTAGGCAAATATGCAACAACCATTTCATGTGCCAGAACTCTGAGCTCCATGTTTTCTACATATGAAATATTAGGCACCTTGGCACACACGACTTTAAAATCAAACAATAACTAAAAATCCTCAGCCAATTTATCAAAAACAACTCTTCCAGATAGATTTCGCTTCATATCTTGAAACTTGTTTTGATCTGACCTGCAATTTATCAATTTTTCGAAATATTCCTCTTGAGACAATAATGGTCCCATTTCCTCCCAGAAGAAAGGAATTCTCCTGTTTACCAATGGAGTAAATAAGTTAGTCACTTCTTTGACTTTATGACTTACAATATCAACTTTAGCCTATACATTATCCAACATTATGTACTTTCTAATAACTTTCCTGGCCAACGAGGCAATAACAAATTTGTCTTGGATACCAAAACCTTCTGACTTGATATTCTGATAATTCACTTAAAAAGTTGATAGCATTCTGAGCTACTTCCATTGGCTTCTTATCTAATTCTTGCTTTACTATCAAAATATTTTTCCTGGCTACTTTTAGAGCACTCTCCTGAACTGCAATAAAATCTAAATATGGTCTAAACTTATTGGCTTCATAAATAATCTTATCCAGATCATATGTTTGGCTCCTTGAAAATCCATTTGACCAACCACCTACTTTGTTAACTTGGTATTCTTATTTATTACTTCTTGGTATTTTTTCTCTACTTTCTTCTGTTATACCAAAATATTTCCACCCTCATGTTATGAGATATGCATTCCCTTGACTGCTCCAATCCCTCAAATTTTTCCCTAGAGAAATGAAGGTTCAAATTATCCCCTTGCAATTTTTCCCTGTGTTGAGCTGGTAATGCTCCTCTTCCATTGAAAAAAAACATTACCTAAGTCAACACCACTCCTGATACATGAGAAAGAAGTGGTGCACCACTCTTGTCCTTCCTGCAAGGAGAGGTGCCCCCTTATCACTGCCTATTTTCTTCATTGGAGGAGAGGTGCTCGAGTTTTGAAGGAAAAAAAGAGAAGCTTTGAGAGGATTATCGAATCTTTCCTTCATTGAGCCTCATCCCTATGGTTTAGGACTAGCTGGAGCTTGAGATACTCCATTTTAGGATCTAATCTCCACCTCACCCATGAGATCCTCAACCATTCCTATCCTCCCATTCCTTCAAATACTGGCTCACCCCCCATGGGACAAAGGAGGAAGAATTGAGTTTCATACCCAAACTCTGTCAAAATCATTCTTGAGTCTTTGGAGGAAAGGAGCCATTGGAAGGAACTATCAACACCAAGGCATGAAGGTTGTAGTATCTCCAATCATTTCTAATAAAAAATGTCTTTTCTTTCCCATATTTACTGTTTCATGTGTTTATATTGCTTGATTCCTTGGTCACAAGCATAGATCTAGTTGATTATATTGTATGCTATCATGTTTCTCTCATTGTTTTCCATATTTTACAGGTTCTTCTGTGGGGATAGCGAGGAAAACCTTTGAGAGAAGTATTATGGCATTCCATTCTATTGATTAACCAGATCTAGGGGAAGATTAATATTTGGTGTTTTTGTTTTGTTCTAGACTTGAACCATTCAGATCTAGGGAACTGCCTCTTATCCACATGAGGTGTGTATTTTCAGCTAACAAAAGTGGTGACTCTGCTGGGGAGAAACATCAAATTCTGGATCATTGGTAAGTTGAAACCTCCACCTTCATTTTCAATTTGTAGATTTTCTTTTTCAATTCATAGATTTGTAGATCTACTTTGAATTTGATTGTTTTTTCTCTTTCTGCCTTTGGATCTTCATTTTTTTGGTTCACTTGGTTTTTTGGTGATTGTTTGGGTTCATTTTTCAGTATGTAACTTCCTTTTCTATTTCTTTTTTATTTTTCAAATCACCATCTCGGCCATCGCTCTTGAGCTGTGTTATAAGTGCAGTTTTGGAGTTGTCACCACTATTCCTCTATGTTAAAGAAGCGATGCTTGAACCGGTAATTCCCTGGTGTGAATCTGCGAGAAGAAGTGCCACCTCTCTTTTGTTGTGTACAAGAAGCGGTGCCACCTCTCTTTTTATGTGTACAAGAGGCGGTGCCACCTCTCTTTTGTTGTGTACAAGAAGTCGTGCCACCTTGCATTTTCTTTGTACAAGAAGCGGTGCCACCTCTCTTTTGCTGTGTACAAGAAATGGTGCCACCTCTCTGTTTTTGTGTACAAGGAGTAGTGCCACCTCTCTGTTTTCATGTACAAGAAGCGGTGCTAGGTATTTGTCTTAACCCTGTTTGATGTTTGATTCTTAAATGCTTGTTTTGGTATTTGAGATGAATGCTTTAGATAGTTGCAGTTGTTGTTTGAACTCTACAATTTGTTTTTGAACAGAAAACTCAATCAAAGAAAAATTTTAAAAAAATATGAATCCATACGTATTCTCAAGAATTGTGATTGATGTTAGTCTTTAAAGCTTCATAGTTGGCTTTGAATAGAACTTGGTTTTGTTATATCTCTGATTTCTTTCTTCTTGGATAGAACAAGAAAAAGATTCATTCCAGTTTTTCTTCATATGTTATACATGATTTTTGTATGTTTTTTCCTTTTTTCATAAATTGTGACAGAATCCATATAAAAGTTATTGCAGAATGTTGGTTTTAGTTCATTCTCACTTTAGTTGAAAACTCTGAACACTTTTGTATAAAGTTGCAACAATATTTTCTTTCTTTTCATTAGAGATCTCACTTCTTTTTCAGTTCAAAAGATAAGATTTTGTTTGTTTCAATTAGGAAAGGACCATATAAGCAAGTGTCTTTTACTTTTGTATGGGATTTATTCTATGTTTCAAATGAATTGAACCTCTCTCTCCCTTCCTTAAGTAGGGCATATTTTGAAAGTGAAAGACAAAATTTTGCATAATCATGTTGCATGGTTTTACTTTTATATCCTCACCTCATGCATCCACCTAACCGTTCAAGATAAAATTAAGCGCTAGCTTAGGTTTAAAATTTTTAGCAATTTGTGTGATAGGTTAGTGATGTTTTCGAGCATCATAAAATGTAGGAGACGTTGTTAATTTTTCTGCACTACAACCCAGGACTCGCGCGGTTCTTCCACGTACCCTTGAGGTATATCAAAAGGTACTTCACATACTCGATTGTATTTAGGAAGGCCCCTTGTGAATGCTTGTCCATTAGAAAACACTACTACTGATTTGAGCTCCCACATACCTTGCGTATATTGGGAGACACTTTTGGGAATCCTGAGACCATCTGAGTTAACCCTTTAGCTGTCTTGACATCACACTAGTTGTGAAGCCCTGATAATCCCATGAGGTTCTAGACCTTTGATCCACTCCTCTCACATATTTTGCTTATTTCTTTAGTTTGAGTAGTGCTTGTTTTCTGTATAGTTAGGATTTTTTAGAAAAGAGAGATATTTTTGCTACATAGTTATGGCTTCTCCTTCCAGGACTACCAACCAAGAGACTCCTTTACCAAGCATGTCTTTTTTGTTCCCTCCATATGGGGATGTTGGTCCTCCTCTCATGGCTACATTAAGCCTTCTTGGATTGACTATTGGATTAAGTGTTTGGTTATTCTCTATTCCAGTTATCCCATGTACATCAGTTGCTTCTGATCCTAATCCTTCATCGCAAGAGAATCAACCTCATGTTGATCCCTCTCCTTCTTCACTAGATGTGTCTTCTCCCGTTTCTCCCTCTTCGCCTATTGAAAGTTGTAGTTCGAGTAGTCAGGTGGATAAGAAGAAGAATAAAAGTAATATTAAGTTGAAGAAAAACAAACAAAAAACCAAGTCTCAACCAATTACTCCTCTCAGTGCGGAGAGTGTTGATTTGCACACCCGAAAACTGCGTAAGCCCAAATTCCCTTGTAGGATTTGCAAGGGTGATCACCGTCTGAAATATTTTCATGGTATGGACCTGGTTTTAGAAGAGTGGTATAATATTTCTTAGTAGCTGATTTCATTAGCCTGTAACCATCATACTGATGATCCCCCCTCAACTAGTGACTCTGTGGTTAAGAGTCAAAAGGGTAAAGTCATAAATCCTTGCTTGCTATGTAAGGACATGCACTTTACTTACCTTTGTCCTTTATATATTATTGTTTCTCATCAAAAGCTTCCAATGGGTTATCGTAAGTTGTCACTTGACATCCCATTAGTTGTTAAAGTGGTTGATCTAGTTCTAACATCAGTCGATCCCACTCTTCCTTTGAAGAGTGAAGTTGAAGTGGTCAATTCAGATTCATTTGTGGTTGATCCCACTCTTCTTTTGAAGAGTGAAGTTAAAGTGGTTGATTCGATGTCATATCCACTGGATCCCACTCTTTCATTAGAGAGTGTTAATACTAAAGAAGTCACTTTAACTAAATCTTCATCTTGTTCTTCTCTTCCAATAGAGAGTGAACTAAAACTTGATGAACTTTTTATGCTTTGTTCTAATTGTTCTCAACAAGAGGAAATTTTTTATGTTTCTACAGAACCCTCTCTAAGTAATGAGGTTATTTCATTTGACTCGAGTAACCTAAGAAAATCTCGTCTTCATTCGAGTGTTCCTTTCCAGATAGCTATGCAAGTTACTTCTAAGATCATACTTCGCATTATCGTTGATGAAGGGGCTTCTATTATCATTCTATCCTCTACTGCTTGGAAATCCATAGGTTCTTATCTTCTTGTGTCAGCCACCGATTAGATACTGGATTTTAATCGAAGACCTACAGTGCCTTTAGGGATCCTTCCTCAGTTTCCCATTACTTTGGAAGGAAAACATGTCTATATCGATGTTATGGTAGTCCAAGGTCCCTTAGATTTTAATCTGCTTCTTGGGCGCGATTATGTTTATTCCATGAAAGATGTAGTGTCCACACTCTTTCGAGTGATGTATTTTCCCCATGATGGGAATATTGTGACCATTGATCAAATTTCCTTCATTAAACATGATCATCATATTACTCCTAGCCATCAGACTTCCCTAAATGTGCCACATGTTTATGTGGTTCCTTCCCCTTCTAGTTAGCTTCTTCCCATCATACGTAAAATCGGGGGCATGGCTCTACCCTCTGGAATTTATACTCGAGTTAAGCCTCCAGCTTTTATGTAATGGGGGAAACCTACCAACCTCTAGATATCATGTTGGGTAGGAGTAGGTTCGTGAGCATAGTTCCCATTCTATGTCAAGCTTGTTAAAAAATGAAATAGATGCCTATGAGAAAAGTTCCCATTCTATGTCAAGCTCGTTAAAAAATGAAATGGATCTCCTCAAGCATAGTTTACCTTTTGGTTTCAAGCTTGCATAAAAATGAAACCATTCCTTAGCATAGTTCATTTTCTATTTCAAGTTCGTTAAAAAATGAAGTAGGTTTCCTTAATCATATTTACCTTTTGGTTTCAAGCTTGAATAAAAATGAAACCATGTTTCAAGCATAGTTGTTTTCTATTTCAAGCTTGTGTAAAACTGAAACAGGTCATTTTGAGCATACTTTATTTTAGTTTTGAGCTCATTAAAAAATGAATCAGATACCCTGAGCATTCTTTCAACTAATCTTTGAGCTCATTAAAAAATTGTAAGATGGTGTTAAGCTTACTTTTCTTTTTTCGTGCTCTGGTTAAAACATGAAAACTGGTTTGAGCTTAGTTTATTACTTTTTTGTGCTATGGATTCAAACATGAAAAACGTTAATAGAGTCTTCTTTAATCTCTTTTCGGAGTCTTAAAATGTGAAAAGATTGTCAAGTGAGCTTGTCTTCTTCACGCTCATAAAATTATTTGAAGAGACATCTCTCCAACGGTAGGTTATCTCTTTTTTGGTTCAGACATACTATTTACAAAAGAGCAACACTCCATCCAATCATGATTGAAAGAGTTCTCTTAGGTATTATTTTACACTTTTTCAGGCCCCAGAGACTAAACCATACGAAAAAGGACCCTTTGTATTTTCTTTAGTTTGTTTAGACTCTATAAACATGAACTACACTGAGTTTTCTTTCATTGGAATCATTAAATTAAACATTGAAAGACACTTTTTGGGGAACGAACCCCTCCTTTCTTAGGTTCATAAAAAATATGAGTTTGGACTTGTCTAAGGACGAGTTAAAATGAGTGTTTGTTACCCTCTTTGAACTCATAAAAATTAAAAGAGGCACTCATCAATTATGATGGGGAAATTAAGGGAAAGGGAAAACATTTTGCAATAGTGGCATTTTTTAGTCACCTTTGAACATGGCACTTGTCTGCATTTCATTCAGTCAATTGGGTATTTAGCTTGTTTCCTAGTCGATCCACTTTCATGATTCATGGAACTCCTTTGAGTCTCTCAAAGAATGCATTGTCCATTGTCGCATTGTGTTCTTCCTCATCAAGTCAATGCTTCCAAGTCTTCGTTCATGATGCCTTGTGTTCAAAAGGGAAATTGTTTTGAGAGTTTACACTTGCAGTCAATTTTTTTTTTTAAGTCAGTTACTTTTGAGTCATTACTATGGTTACATTATCTACAAAATTTTAGAACTTTGTTTCAAGTTTTGTGTCGTTGATGTGGGATTCATCATGGCCCTCCTTTGACAAGACTATTCCTGTCGACATCAGCTCATTATCCAGGAATTAGTCTTAGAAACAAGTTTAGTACCTTGAGATTTGTATGCCTCAATGACATATTCTCTCTCTCTTGACAAAGGTTCACATCATTGACCTTTGATCAAGAGATTCGACTAAGTGTTCGACATCAAAACATCTATTCACATTTAGTAGTTTGTACTAAGGTACCTTGGAAATCATTGACACCAATGTTGATCTCCCTTGCACTTGTTAACGGTTCTCATCATTGACTAGTAATCAAGTGGTTTCTACCATGTTCTACTTCAGAACATTGTAATCACATGGATAGAATCGTACTTCATCGAAGACGAGATGAATACCCTAGGTACTTGTTCAGCACTCATAGCTTTCCTAAGGTTGCGATGGAATATTTGTATGATTCTTAGCATGGATCCACATTTGTATGTTCATGGCGGTGCTCATATTTGCGTTGGTATGGCATAGATATACATTGTATGTCTGGTAGCTATGTCCAAATTTGAGTCTTCTTTGCATGGATCTACGTTGTATTTTAGTATCCATGACTTTTTTGTATATCACATGGATCTGCATTGTATTGGTCAGAATCCATCTTGTGATTCATTTGGGACATGTATCAAATTGTGCTACAAATATTTTGTGATGTTTGAGAATTTTCGACCATTGGACCTTTTACTCGGGACTATACCTTGTTCTTTCAAAGTATATTACCTATTGTTTCCCTCTAGCCATTATACTTTGGGGGGAATTTTGTTATACCAAAATCTCATCACCCTCATGTTATGAGATAGGAATTCCCTTGACTACTCCAATTCCTCAAAGCTTTCCCTACAAAAATGAAGGTTCAAATTATCCCCTTGCAATTTTTCCCTGCTTTGAGTTGGTAATGCTCCTCTTCCATTGACAAAAAGTATTACCCAAGTTAGCACCACTCCTGATACATGAGTAGGAAGTGGTTCCACTGATCCTGTCCATACTACAAGGAGTGGTTCCCCCTTATCACCTCTTGTTTGCTTCATTGGAGGAGCGGTGCTCGAGTTTTGAAGGAAAAAAAGAGAAGCTTCGAGAGGATTCTTGAAGCTTTCCTTCATGGAGCCTCATCCCTATGGTTTAGGACCAGCTGGAGCTTGCGATCCTCTATTTTAGGATCTAATATCCACCTCACCCATGAGATCCTCAACCATTTCTATCCTCCCATGCTTTTAAATACTGGCTCACCCCCCATGGGACAAAGGAGTAATAATTGAGTTTCATACCCAAACTCTGTCAAAATCATTCTTGAGTCTTTGGAGGCAAGGTGAAGTTAGAGTCAAGGAGCCATTGGAAGGAACTCTCAACACCAAATCATGAAGGTTATAGTCTCTCCAATCATTTCTAATAAAAAAATGTCTTTTCTTTCCCATGTTTACCATTTCATTTGTTTATATTGCTTGATTCATTGGTCACAAGCATAGATCTAGTTGATTTTATTGTATGCTATCATGTTTCTCTTCTTGTTTTCCATCTTTTACATGTTCTTCTACAAGGATAGCGAGGAAAAAGTTTGAGAGAAGTATTATGGCATTCCATTAAGTTTATTAACTAGATCTAGGGAAAGTTTAACATTTGGTGTTTGTGTTTTGTTCTAGACATGAACATTCATATCTAGGGAACTAGCTCTTGTCCATAGGAGGTGTGTATTTCTGGCTAACAACTTCTTCTCTTGTTCTTTTTTCAAAGCCATCTATTCAAGATTATTTTTATGTAGCTTTAACCCCATGAGTTCTACATATTTTAGATTTAATTGAGACATTTCTTTAGAAAGAGAGGCTGCATCTGTTTCTATAGAAGGAGCAGTAGATTGACTTTTAACTTCCTCACACTTTTCCTGTAATTCTTTTTCTTTTTCTGCCATCTTAGCTTTTAGTTCCTTATCATTTTATATCAAAATATTAGCATCCCTTTCCCACTATTTTTCTTTTTCTTCAAGCTTTAACAACTTGGCCTTACAACCACTTAATTCAGTGTTCAGTTCTTCCTTCTCCTTCTCAAACTCTGTCAATTTAGAGGTAAGAATAAGCTAAGTGGAATGAATTTTCAATTTCTTTTTTAACACCTGAACTTATTTCTCTTTCTCATTAAATAAGATTTGAGCTACTTCTCCTTTGTCTAACTGCCATTCAACCTTCAATAAATCTTCTTGCAACTTTTTAATTTTGATTCGAAGGGCCTTGTTTTCAACCCTTTCTTTTTGTAGGAGGTCCTAATATTTCTTTTTATTGGACTCCATCTTAGACACCTACAATGTAGATATAAGCAATCTTGTATATATGATATCATTTGTTTCTCTGTGAAAGTGTATTATATATGTAATAGGAATTTTCTCTAATTTCACATTCACCTCTGATACCTTATTACCAACAGTCATGGCCAAAATTAGGGTATCTTTGGCACGATCCCTTAAAGTTTTTAGAGTTACATAAGGATTTGGAAATTGTCTCACCTCTTAATATAATTTTGTTGTTTCATCAAAGGTTTTATCAGCCACTCCCTTATAGGTATTCAACCACTCCTCTTTTGATGTATATTTATTTCGAGTTAGGCCATCAAATACATATTCCTGAAGCTCTAGAGCAGTTACTTTGGATTTCCCTTTCTTATGTTTACCTTTCACACTATTTTTTTTTCACCTGTACCATTTGTCCTTATCAAATTTTCTGCTTCTTTGGTGTACTAGTAGTGTCTACTTCTTCAGTGTCCATGCAACCTGAATGTTCTCTCTTCTTTGAATCTCTTGAAAAACTTATTAATGATGAAATATACCATAAAATGCAACTATGTTAGAAAGATCCATTCGGGGAGAATTATTTCTAGGCATGGATCAGATAATCTTCCCAATTAGTTGCTTCTCTGAGTCCATCGACTTTAGTATGTTGAAAAGGAGGAATTTGTGTTTGTCTGTCTTATTTTAGAGATTACATGGTGTGGATCATAGTCAATAGAACCTCCCAAAGAGAAACCCAATCTTCTGAGCAGACCATCAATTATTTGTAGGGAATATCTACTTTTGACAACATATGGCCCTTCCTCCTAAGGAAATTTAATATCTAGGCTCATCCTGAAGTTAAAAATGTGTTATTATTGAACTGTAAGCTTTTGTCTAAGATATTCTGAAGAAAATATTCTATTTTTCAGACACGCTGGAAGAATATAAGGTTGATGCAAAAAACCATATAATCGTATAATTGTCTCAAACTCTGAAAGGAACCAGTCTCCTATCCTTTTACTAGGGGAAATCTGCAATATTTCCTTCATCTCTAGCAATACTCTAGGAAATATTTCCTGAAATAAAATATTGTATATCTATGCCATCAAACAATTCATGAACTTGCAATAATTATGGGTCATTTCATCAGTGAGTACCAATTCAGGAAATTGTAGGCTATCTTCATTATGTGACAAGAACATTTTAAGTGAAAAGGACTAACATATGAAAACTCTTGTATCGTAGAGGTTGACTAACTGAGAACAAATTTTCTGAGCTAGGAACTCATCAAACTTAAGGCAAAAATACTATAAATACTTTCTTGGAAGTTCAGAATCAACTGGGAAAGTACTTAGGATAAACAACATACTCAATAATGACTTTGTAGCATAACCATTAGTGTCTAACCCAAAAAATTGGCTGGTTAAAGTTATACACAACTGGGTTTCTTCATTAAACAAAACCAGGTCAATAGGGTTAGATAAAATCATAATTTCACTCTCAGGATTTCAACATGACTTCAAAAAGGTTTCTTTACCTTCAGATGTTGACTCTTGGAAGAACTGTATGATGCTTTCTTCTTTGTAATCATGGGATAAATAGAAAAAATATTTTGGGATAGATAAGGTTTCATGGATAACAGAGGAATTAATAGGGAAAAGGATCCTTGACTTAGGTTTATCCATGAATATTTCTTCTATTGCAGAATAATTATTTTCACATCACTCAATAAATTTAGGGCAATTGGGGGTCTGGTCAACAGAAGAAAAAAAAATGAAAGAAAGACTTGAAAAAACCATGGGTATCACTACCCTGGTCCTTAAGACATTTTAATTTACTTTTAGTTGTTTCAATTTTTTCATTCATTAAAATGGTATCCAAAACTTCAGAATTTTTATCTTCGAAGTTGTTCTCAATCTTCTGACTGGAAACCCCTAACTCTTCACTATTTTCCACTTCTACCACTTCTATTTCATCCATTTTTAGAAATACTTGGAGAGTTTCAGGATGCCTACCTTTTTAACTAGCACAGTGTTTAGACTCATCCCCGTTGGCACTTTTCACACAGTAAGGGTTACCATCAATCCCAATTGTTAGAAAAAACAAATCTTTGACCTCCACGTAGGTGTTTTTATAATTTTTTATGTTTCATAACCATTGCGCATATTTCATAATATATGTCATAGATCTATTCTTCTTTGGAATATGAGCCATTTATGCATAGGATCTAAATGCCATGACTCAATGTTATCACCCTGTACAACTTGATTCGGCGGAATCAATATCAATCCTTGATCTGCAATCTACCTTCATCGAAACCTTCAAACTGTGGAAAGTTTTAAAATTATTCTATCCATTTTAAAACTAATCAATCGAGCAAATCTTATTCATGGAATGAACCCTATCCTTTGATCAAAACCCGACCACAATCAAAACCGTTGATTAACGTGTCCCCTACCACTTTCTGCGGATTTCAATTTGGAATTTCTCCACTCTAGTTCAATCCGCGGAATTATTTCAGACCATAGATCTATCTCCGCTCACATCTCTTTTATCCAATATTTCCACTGGTTAACCCATTCCGTGAATTTAAAAATTTCTTTTATCCGAGCATGTTTATTCGACAGAATGCTCCATCGTTATTTATCTTACCTCTTATTAATCTCATCCCTCCAAAACTGCACCTTTTTAATGGATTCTGTAAATCCAAAAACTCGGTTTATTCCTTTCATATTTCAAATTCAGAATGATCCACAACCATAGATCACATGTGTCTTTTCATCCGACGACCCATAATGAAAGATCATGCTAACTCATTAACCCAAAGGACGCTTCCACAAAATTTTCAAATATGACTACTTCCAAACCTTTCACTCAAGCAATAAACCATTTCCAATATAGTTCTAACAACATCTACAGGGTAAGAGTAGTTTTTAAGCTGGGCATCAGGTTAGAAACAAGTTTTAAATAATGCCTCTTTCTTCTCCACAGTTACCTCTCTGAAATACTGGACAATTCTTTCTTCACTGTACTCTATGGATTTATGATTGAACTCTAGGAATGGAGAATGATCTTGTGATGATGAGGGGGGTGACCAGACAAAGGATTTTAGGCCTAGAGACATCCATGATTACCTTCTCAAAAGGAGAGTAACCAATGATGCACTAGTCGATGAACTCGGGGAAATTGAGGATTTGGACTATGGAGAAAAGGTAGAAAAATGACATATAAAACCTATGCACCTCAGTTCCATGGTCCCTAAGTAGATTTAGTTTGTCCTTTATAGCTTCTATGGGTCCTTTTAGTAGGATGATGTCATAGATCTCATAATCCCTTTCTTCAAAGAATTTTTCGATCTTCTCATATTCCAAGTTTTGGTCACATAACCCCTCTACCTCAGCCATCTTATGCAATTTGTGTAATGACAGAATGTGTCCTACCTATTCCATTGAAAAGTGGGCAGATGGGGCTTTTCCTAGTTGGCCACTTTCTTCTCAATCCTTCTCTCATTACCGAATTCACAGAAACATTTGAATAACCTAAATTCTCGTGCACGCATTTCTTGTACTATTCTTCTCTGATAAATTGTTTTCACCTTCTTTGGTGGGAACGACTCACATCCATTTATCCATCCATCTTTCAAACATGACCTTCGATCATGTTTCCCTTTACTCCATTGGTCTTTTCCTCTATTATACCACACTATTGTAATCTCACATATCACATAAGGTTACCAATAATACATACTAAAACATACATACATAACAGAGACAAGAGACAAGAACAGATAGATGGAATAACAGATTATATTAGCATAAGAGGGTCCATACAATACAAAGAACTGAACAGAGTTTCATATGACTCAACAACCTAATATATATGATTACAAAATAGTTACAAAATAAATACTTGTCTGTTCAGTGAACTAACATGACTTTTAGTTGGCCAACCTAATCTCTAGTTAGTCGGGTGATTGACTAAGTCAGCTATTGTTCAAGCTGGCATACCGACTTGCTCCTCCAACATCTCCCCCATGAACAAAACATTTCTTTGTCCTGAAGAAACAGGGAGGTACACAAATTTCTGAGTAGTCATTATTTTGTGCTTGATCTTTATGGTCTATGAATTCTGATGGTTGGTATTTTCTGTACACAGACTTTGACAATTGATGGAGCTGTCACTGCTAGGTGATGTTGGAAATCCATCCAACTCTGCAATATTTTCTGTATGTTGATGGTGAGTGTGGTCAAACTTGATAAAATTGACATTTTCTCTGGAATGGAGATTTCAGCTATTCTCTCCATGTTGGGACCCATAAACTGGTCCTTTTCTTCTGCTGTCTCTCTGATTCATTTCATGTACGGGAAGATGATGTCTAATTTTTCGAAGTAGACATCAGATCACAATGGAACCAATGTTGTAATCTCACAGATCACATAAGGTTACCAATAATAGATACTAAAACATACATACATAACAGAGACAAGAGACAAGAACAAATAGATTGAATAAAAGATTATATTAGCATAAGAGGGTCCATACAATACAGAGAACTGAACCGAGTTCTCATCTCGCTCAACAGCCTAATATATACGACTACAAAATAGTTAAAAAATAACTACCTGTCGGTTCAGTGAACCGACACGACTTTTAGGTGGCCGACCTAATCTCTAGTTATTCAGCTGTGTTAGAATAATCAACCCATAGTTAGCTACCTTAGACATTAGATTAATTATTTTTGTCTTATTTTCCTAGTTCATGTGTCCCACCCTATGCAAGTTGTCAATTACCTATCCATAGTGGTCCAACTTGCCCAATTTGACCCATGTAGTGCTTGGGAAACCTCAAGGAATCAATTCTACTTTATTCCTGGTCTCCTAGGTGCCCTTCTGCTTTTTCTGCTTTATTGCCTGCTTTTTCAGTGCTTTAAGGCAATAGGGAAAGTTTGACTAGGTGAGGTAAACTAGTTTTTTGTCCTCTTCATCCTCCACTCTTTTCTCCTTGTAAAATCATGTATGAGTTTTCATTCCATCACTCTTTATCTTGCCTAAGTGATTTTTCCAATTCGTGACCTCCATGACTGATTTGGGATCAGCTTTTTGCACCTATGGGGGATTTGCTTAATTTTAGTAAGCCTGCTTTATGCTAGATTGGAATTTCTCCTCATGCATTTGAATCCCTTATGTAATTATTTAATGAAGAAACCTATTATGTTACAAGGTTGGCTATTGTACACTTATTCAATACAGTTTAGTGTTCAGCTCATTATTCAGTCTCTTTTGTGAGTGATTTTGCATGTTCAATTGATAATTGTTGTGAGTAAAATTAATCTATCACTGGGTTCAATTTCCACATGGTATCAGATCCATTGTAGATTGATTTCTCTCCTTCAAAATTTTTTTGCAGTTTCGACATCAGTGACTGGGAGCCTTCTACTGACAGTCGGGACAATTTCTAAGCTATGGATCAATCTCAGAAGATCATCTTGACTCCCTTCAATTTATTTGAATGGAAAGTAGATATGGAGATACTTTTGAGAGAGAAAGGCCTCTACAGGGTGACTATGGCAATAGAAGCAGATCCCAATGCAGCTGCAGAGAAGATTAAATGGCACAACAGGAGGGATGATGCCTATGGTCTCCTATGTCTGAGTATTTTCAGAGGCCTTATTTTCCATCTTGATGGATTGACATCACCGAATGAAGTATGGGATAATATTACTGATCTTTTTGGAAATACAGATGAGATGAGGGGACATCAAATCAAAAATGAACTGATCTCCCTAAGTCCCAATAGCTTTGAATCTCTGCAACTCTATTTCTCCAAGTTCAAAGCACTTGTTTTGCAGCTGAAATAGTGTGGGATCGAAAAGAAGGATGATCAGCTGGTCTTGGCCATTCTCTCGAAGCTTGGCCCTATCTATTTAGTGTTTGTTTCGACCTTCTATGCCACAAAAATTATAGCTCGAACCTGGAAGATGCCTAGCCTTGCAGATTTCATGGAATCTCTCACAGAAGAACAAGACAAGCTGGTGATGATGGGCACCATCAAACCATCCAAAGATCAAGATCTGATTGCTGGAGATTCAAGGGTGGATTCAAAAAGCAAAAAGAAAGCTAAAAATCCACTTGAGCAAAAGAGAGACAAGAACAAGTCTCCAGAGGAGCCACAAGGTTCCAAGAAGAATAACCAGAAGGAAAAAAAAGGAGAAATGAGCAAGTGCGCATACTGCAATAAGGGAAATCACACTGAAAGATCTTGTATGAAGAAGAAAATAGACATGTTGACCCAAATCCTGGAGAAGAATGGCATCTCCCTTCCAGACAGCTCAAAGAAGAGAGAAGGAGGATCAAGTTTAGATGACAGAGAGAGAGTTCATTCATTGGTTGCTGGCACATCAATCTCACCCAGTTTTATCATTGATTCTGGAGCTTCAAGACACATGGTTTCGACCAAGGAGGCCTTCTCCTCACTTGACATGTCAAAGGGACCACCTATAGTACTGGGAGATGAATCTCTCACTGAAAGTTTGGGAAAAGGGAGGATTGATCATGATCATGGTCAGTTCAGCAATGTGTTGTATGTGCCTGGTATTGCCTCCAACCTCTTATCAGTGTACCAGATGACTCACACTGGGTCTCCAAAGAAGGTCATATTCTCCCCTGATGAAGTTGATATCATAGAGATCTCAAGTGGTAAAGTCATTGCAAAAGGAGTTGTGAATCATGCTCAGAAGGTATACACGTTCTCACACTTCCTACCCTACTCAAACCCCTCTACTCTTCTGATTCATGCTAATGAAGCAAGCAAGCTATGGCATGAAATATTTGGCCACCTAAATTACAAGTATCTTTCTGATCTTAGTGAAAAAGAGATGGCCATAGGGTTTCCCAAGATAAAATTTTCCAAAGGAGTCTGCCAAGGTTGTATCCTAGGAAAACACCCAGAGCATAAATTTGAGAGAGCTAGTCATTAGAGAACCTCTGCACCCCTCGAGCTGATCCACAGTGATGTTGCTGTCCCATTCCCTCATATTTCCATGAATCAGGACAAATATGCATTGAATTTCATAGATGAATTTTCTAGGTATTGCTGGGTTTACTTCCTGAAACACAAGTCTGAAGTTTTTGGCCTCTTCAAATTCTTTAAGGCTTTGGTTGAAAACCAGTCTAGGAGGAAACTCAAGGTCCTCAGATTTGACAATGGTGGTGAGTATGTCAAGTCTGAGTTTATTAATTATTGTGCAGATGCAGGTATTAATATGCATCATTCTATCCCTTACATACCACAGCAAAATGGTGTTGCTGAGAGGAAGAACAGATCACTGAAGGAGATGGAAACATGCATGATGGAGGCCAAATATTTGCCACCAAAGTACTGGGCTGAAGCTATCAACTATGCAGCCTATATCCAGAATAGGGTGCCTCATAAACAGCTTGAAGTTATGATTCCTTTCGAAGCATGGAGTGGGCACAAGCCAGATGTGACCCATTTCAGGATTTTTGGCTCAAGGGCTTGGGCTAGAATTCCAATAGAAAAGAGAAAGGCTTTGCAGCCCCAAAGCCAAGAGTATCTATTTGTTGGATACTCTGAAGATTCAAAAGGGTACAAACTGACAAATTTGAGCACAAATAAATCCTTCATCGAAAGGTGTGTTCAGTTTCAAGAAGAACCCCTTGCAGCAGTGGAAGTTGGAGAAGCCTCTTCACCACCTGAACCTCTGAAAGTAAGTGAAGAGTTTGTTGAACATGCTGATTCTAATTTTTATAATGGAGATGAGTTTATTTCAGACCCTAACATCCCTACAAGGCCAAAATGGGAATCCAAGACACTACATGCAGTAGGATAGCTAGCTGGGGATCCCAATGACCCAAGGAGGACTAGATCTCAATTTGAGAGTGGTTTGTGCATGAAGGATCCTATGTTTGCTGAAAAATGCTATTTGATGGTGGAATATGATCCTCAAACATATGAAGAAGTAGTAGGAGATCCAATATGGCAAGCATCCATGAAGGAAGAGTTCAGCTCACTCCAAAAGAGCAACACATGGGAGCTAGTGGATCTTCCCCCAGGGAGGAAGTTAGTTCAGTGTAAGTGGGTCTACAAGACCAAATTTGCTGCTGATGGTTCACCACTAAAGTAAAAGAACATATTGGTAGCCAAGTTCTGTTCACAGGTTCATGGGATATATTACAATGTGACCTTTGCCCTAGTGGCAAAGATGGATTCCATCAGGCTAGCCCTAGCCATTGCAGCCTCAAAGCAATGGGAGGTACATCGCATGGATGTAAAATGTGGCTTCCTGAATGGAGATATCACTAAAGAGATATATATGCAGCAGCCTCAAGATTTTTCTACTAACCCTTCTCTTGTGTGCAGGTTGAGAAAGTCATTGTATGGGCTAAAGCAAGCCCCCAGGGCTTGGTATGCCAAGATCGATAGCTTCTTGCTATCACTGAATTTTGTTCGGTGCATATCAGATCCAAATGTCTATTTGAAGTTAATTAATGGTTCATTAATGATCATTGTGTTATATGTTGATGAACTCCTCATTACAGGAAGCTCAAAGGATGAGATTGCTTCCTTAAAGGGTGCAATGAACCAATCCTTCTCCATGACAGATTTGGGGCTCTTAAGTCAATTCTTGGGGCTTGAGATTGCTCAAACCAAATCTGGAACCAAGGTGCACCAGTCCAAATATGCCTTGGACTTGCTGAAAAAATTCAAAATGAAGGACTTCAAACCAAGCAAGACTCCTTTCCTTTCAGGAGTGAAGCTGGAAGAAGCTGATTCTTCACCTATGGTAAACAATACACTGTATAGGCAATTGATTGGATGCTTGTTGTATCTTACACATAATAGAACTGATATTTCTTATGTAGTAAGTGTGGATTCTAGATACATGGATCAGCCTCATGAGATCCATTGGAAAGTTTCCAAAAGGATCCTTAACTTTGTTCAGGGAACAAGGACACATGGGATCTTCTATAAAGCAAAATTTGATCTTGATTTGATTGGATTTACTGACAGTGATTGGGCAGGTGATAGCATAGATAGAAAATCCACATCAGGATATGTGTTCATACTTGTAGAAGGGCCAATTAGCTGGTCAAGCAAGAAACAGAGTGCCATTGCACTCTCATCTACAGAAGCAGAGTACAGAGGAGTTGTTAATGCAACAACTCAATGTTTATGGTTGCAGGGATTACTTGGAGAGTGTGGCTTCGAATCAGAGTACTCAACTACCATCTACTGTGATAACCAGAGTACCATTAAAATATGCAAAGATCCAGTTCAGAAGCAGAGAACCAAACACATTGAGACCCATATGCACTACATCAGAGAGCTTGTGCATGATGGCACCATTCACCTACTCTTCTGTTCATATTCAGAACAAGTAGCTGATATCTTCACCAAAGTATTTTGTGAGAAGAACTTCATAAATATCAAATCAATACTGGGGATTGCTGATCATGCTGTGAAGCATGAGTGAAGACAAGATTTCCAAATTTTGTTTTACAGTCCATGTTTAAGGGAGGATTTTCCCATGTGGTTTTTTGCCTCTTTCCTTGGTTGTATGGACATGCAGTATGTAGAGGGTGACTAAGCCTTGTTGCTAGGCCCTATATTTTTCTGATATATTAATTCATAATTCATGCTTAAGGGGGGGTGTTAGAATAATCAACACATAGTTAGCTACCTTAGACATTAATTTAATTATTTTTGTCTTATTTTCCTAGTTCATGTGTCCCATTTTATGCAAGTTGTCAATTACCTATCCATAGTGGTCCAACTTGCCTAATTTGACCCATGTAGTGCTTGGGAAACCTCAAGGAATCAATTCTGCTTTATTCCTAGTCTCTTAGGTTCCCTTTTGCTTTTTCTGCTTTATTGCCTGCTTTTTGAGTGCTTTAAGGCAATAGGGAAAGTTTGACTAGGTGAGGTGAACTAGTTTTTTGTCCTCTTCATCCTCCACTCTTTTCTCCTTGTAAAAGCATGTATGAGTTTTCATTCCATCACTCTTTAGCTTTCCTAAGCACTTTTTCCAATTCGTGAGCTCCATGATTGATTTGGGATTAGCTTTTTGCACCTATGGGGGATTTGCTTAATTTTAGTAAGCCTGCTTTATGCTAGATTCGAATTGCTCCTCATGCATTCGAATCCCTTATGTAATTATTTAATGAAGCAACCTATTATGTTACATGGTTGGCTATTGTACACTTATTCAATACAGTTTAGTGTTTAACTCATTATTCAGTCTCTTTTCTGAGTGATTTTGCATGTTCAATTGATAATTGTTGTGAGTAAAATTAATGTATCACTGGGTTCAATTTCCATAGGCTGATCGACTAAGTCGGCTATCATTCAATTTGGCATACCGACTTGCTCCTCCAACACACACCCTTTAATTTCCATGCAACATTCCTCAATGGGATGCATCTCCACCATCGATTTTAACTGTATCTTCATCGTGGCCATTAGATTGCACAAATCCCACCGCATTTCACTAATCCCAACCATCCTTATCGGTTTTTCACCTTACAATAGTGGAATCCATCGTCATCATCGATCTAGAATCGAGAGCTGATCCCGACCATAGAAACCTGCGGTCCCTACCTAATTCCACTGGCTTGAGGGGAAGGCTATCCTTGTGCATGTTGCAGGAGCGGGATTTACCTCCTTTATTGATCATGAGAGGGAGTAGATATGGGTCATTGAAATATGTGGTCTCTACCAAATTCCTGCAATTTCAAAGGTTGATCACAGCATGCAAGTTGGATTGGCAGAATCCATCTTCTTCGTAGCTATGGGGCCAGAGTAATCTGAGTCATTAACACATGCCGACCTTTAATCCATTCCACATATTGGAAAAGTTAGAATCCACACATAGATTTACTCAGCGAAATTCACCCCATCACTGATCTTAATCCGTCATAAATCCTGGCAATTGAAACATGCGGCCCTTTATTCTTGCCACTAGATAATCATGAGCATATTTTCATATCTAAACCCAAATGGAGGGCTATAATTCAATTATTTTTCAATGTTTGTTAATGCCACACTATGGAATAATCCCTTTTGACACTTAGGCTTAGGATAAACCTGCCAAGCAACTTCAAACCCTCCTCTGCATACCTCCAGGTCATAAGACATGAAATTTGTTTTTGGACCTACCCCCTCATTTTCACTGGTTTAGACCTTTACAGGGGAATTAGTGCAGATGCCTATGTAGAAATATTCAAAATTTAGCACAAGTGGTAACCATGGCTCCAACTCGAGGATGATTTCCTCCCTGCAAGGTAGCAAAGAACCATGTAGAACAAGTTCATGATCCCAATCTTCTCCTGAAATACTCAATGTGGTATGAAAACAAAAAATGAACTGATACTGAAAACAAATTGAAAAAATTGCTTGAAAGAAATGCTCACCATGTTGAGCTTAGTCAAACCTACCTACCATTTTTATTGAGCACCAACACCTAATAAAGTAAATTCTAACCTCTAATGAAGTCAATCAAGCAAATGATACCATAAACAAACCTCCTCATCATGCTTAATAAAAAATGAATGACTTAATGGCAGAAGGTTATGATAAAGAGGTTGATCTTTACTACAGAGACATAACCATCCATTATCACTGCAAATATTCTCCACACATTTATCTACTGGCTCATGGTAGCCTGCAAAACTATCTGTTATGTACCTTCCATGAAAAAATTGCTCCATAAATTCAGCCACTGCATCATAAAATCCATCGTAGTCTTCAATTGTTTCTATCATTTGCTTGACCCAACAAGGCTTCTGAAACTATAATTCTACTGGCACACTGCCAAATATTTTTTTACCAAATATTTGAAAATAATTCTCATGACAATCTTCAAATGGAGCATCAACAATCTCCTTTAAAATTTCTGAAGTAACAACTTGATTCTCTTTATGTGTTTCAGCAGAAAAATCATCCTCTCCTTCAAGAAAACCAAGTGAAATGAACTCTTCTTGAAACGAAAATTCTAAACTTGAAGAACATGAAGAGATCATTAGTGGAAATCAGAGATTAGTGACCAAAAAAATGACCAAAATCCACATATCAATGACCACTTTTGGTTTGGCGATCGTTGGTGGCTAATTTACGATCTTTTATTATGCGACCAAAATTGGTCATTTTTATTTTGGTAATTTACAGCTTGTTAGTTGGTCATTAATTTGGTCATATGTTTGGTCATTAATTTGGTCATATATTTGAATCAATGACCAAATTTGGTCGCGTAATAAAAGACCATAAATTAGCCACCAAAAGTGTTTTTTGGTCATTGATATGCGAATTTTTGTCGTTTTTTGGTCATTTATATCTCATTGTTTGGTCATGTATCTTTCAATTTTTTGTCATTTTATATGTGAATTTTGGTCATTAATCTCATTTATTGGTCACTAATTTAGTCATTTTTAGTCGTTTTATGTGTGGTTATTATATTTTAGTAGTTTTAATGGAGTCCATTATTAATCAATATAAATTTTAATATGATATTATGTTTAAGTTAAAAAAAGAATAATACATTATTTATCATCATCTAATACACATGTGAATTATGCAATGTCACATTAATTAGTTAATTACAACACTTATAAATAATATAAAGTACAACCATATAAGGTTTAAACAGCACAAATTATATTATATGAAATGCCAAGTATTACAATAAATATGAGTTTTCTCAAAAAATATCTCCATATAACTTTACATGAAAATCATCTAGTACATCAATGAATTTTCAAAATATTACAATGGATAAACCATCCCACTTGTACTTGGCTACTAATCCATACAAGTATATCCCATGACAGCTTCAAAACCATACTTAGCAACTTGAAACTCTCAACAACTAGATCTTCATACTCAATGGACAAGCCTCAGCAACAGGCTCTTCATACTCGATGGAAAATCCTCAGCAACAGGCTCTTCATACTCAATGACCCACTTTTTGATCTTTCTATCTACGCACGTGCTTTTGTATCCGCACTGCACATGCTTCTGAGCTTTCTGAGCTTTATATCTATGCATGTGCTTCTGTATCTACACTGCAGTAGCCTCCCTCCTCATGTTGTTATGAAGTTTGCGAGCAAGGTTACCTACAAACAACACATGTTAAGCAATCAATTTTGCTACTTTCTAAAAAGAGAAAACAAATAACTTAAAAATGTACATAGGAATTTTACAAGATTTAACATGGAAAAAGGAAACAATTCCAACAAACAATAGGTGTACTCAAAATGCATAAAAATTTAGACCCAACAGACCTACGAATACATGAACATGAAATACCTCTCCATAAGGCCAGAAGATCAATGGCAACATTGCGCAAACCAAGAAATTCATTCCGAGCAATATATGAATGAACTTTTCAATGAATATTTTTTGCCGAATTTCCCAATACCTCAGTTCTTCTAACATCTAATTCAGCCATTAGACTCACTCTGAGGAAAACCTTGGTTTTCCCTATCTGAATAGTAAAGGAAAATTTAGGTTGTTTTTGTTAGCATTTTAACTTAATAAAACAACCTTAGAACTTCCAGCTTCTTGGGGAAGCATATAAATCATGATCCTAGGGTCATTACCTCTTTGGATGTTGAGAACACCATTTGTCAAATCACACTCATAATAATCTACATAGGCCATTACTTTGGTCCAACGAAACAAGTGACAAGCAACCTGCACTTGGAAAAAAACAAAGGAATTAGCTAATCAATAAATATGTAAATATATACACAAATATATACAAATGTGTATGTCAGTAATGTGTTCAAATATAGGTGACAATGGGTCTTTAAGGAGAAATGCATTAACTTGAATATCTAGATATGCTTATCATATTTATGGTTGAACGCATATCAATATGACAAAGCTTTCAAATGATTTTAGTATGCTCCAAGCAATCAAAAATATGTTTCTTCTATGCCATTGCAAATGATAGCGACAACAAAATATACATCAATAAATATGTTAGAATCTTGATTTGATTTCAATGTACCAATATGAATCACTATGACAATGATTAGAAAACTTTTTAAGGTATATGACTGTCAGAAAGTGTACTGTGTAGTTATCCCAATGTGTGCCTTATATATATCAGACCTAAATATATGATTGAGATTAGCACTTAGAACATGACATGCTTTGGGTCAATGATAATGATGTAAAGGGCTATCAAACAAGAAATTTTTCAGTAATCGGAAATTGTGAATGTAGCTATCATAAATGTCATCTTCAACAATCCTAAAGAGCTCTGAAAAGACTATCCCAGAAATAATGTCAATAGTGTATAACGAAATCAAGCCTTCTTTAGTAATACATGTGTTTTAAACAAATAAAATTGCTTCAATTTCTAGCCATGACATACATGTTTGAATGACTTTCCATAGGATGTTATTTCCAATCAAAAAAAGGTGAAATGAAATTTCCCAGCACAAGGTATTTTGGAGCCAAGGGAATAGCCAGAATGACTGTACCAAACAAGGTGATTTCTAGTGCTGAATTAGTAGACAACTAGGACTATAAAATTATAATAATTTCCAGCCAAATAATGACTGTCCAAAATGACAAATTCCAGTTACGAGATTCTTCCCTATTTTTTATCTGCTTCTATTATCTACTGATTCTACTCCCTTTTGTATTTTCCATTGGAATTATCTCGACATCTATGTAATACATTTTGATTTTGAACTTAATGATAAATCTACAATTCAAGTTTCTCAATTCTAATTCTAAACTTACTGATGCACAATTTATCATTGGTATCAAATTATCAATACGTTCTAGACTTCTAGATTTTAAAAAGTTTGGATATTCATGTTAAATTATATATAATATATAGTGTGTCATATTTCTAGGGTCACCATGTCTTGTGTCTGATACTTGTACTTCCTTGTCCTCTGTGTCATGTTTCATTGTGTCTTGTGACTTAGGTCTTAAGTGATCTGTTTCTAACTCTTAAAATAATGTAAGATTGGGTCTGCACTTTCAATTCTCTAACTTGGAAGATTAAGATGTAGACTTTTGAAGTTGAATTAGTGAATCTCCCTAAGGATATCCCCCTACAGCTAGCATGCATTAGTTGTGAAGCAACAGATTTGTTGTTGGTAACAAAAAGACTATTAAAATAGGGGTTATAAAATGTCCATTCATAACCCTTGGGATTCATTCCCACGAGACAATTCTAATTGATAACAAACATTACATATTTAGGTAAATTGGAAACAAATACACATACATCATTAAAAATAAAGATAATGTTTTTTAAATTGTGTTAGCATATAACATGGATTGAACTTTAAAGTCTCTTCAAGTGTGTTTCCAAAGGCTTAGAACGTAGCTCATACTATTTGACCGACAAATGCAAAGAGGTGTATTAAAACATTAACAACAGTAGCACTGATATTGCATTTCACTCTCCATGATAGGGATAAGAGAGAAAATATACCATATTCTACTGAAAATGCAAATATATCTGATATTAACAATTCATAATTTTATGACATCTTTCAAGAGAACAAAGAAAAACTATCCAAATTGGTGAAAGGGGTGATCACTCAAATAAAACCAATGTCTAGGAAAGGCGAAGAAATATGGCTAGTATAAAAATAATGCTTCGCGTCAGAATAAACAAGATAATCAGATATAAGAGGGATGCCCTTTAAAACATAAATATTGATTAAATCAGTTCATTCTAAATGTAATACTTTTTACTGGAAAACTCATCAATGTTGATGTAGTCAACATACCCTTTGAAAATAATCCTTGAAGCAGTCCCAATAGACTTCTGATAGTGCAGACCTCATGCGATCAGACTTCAAATCACTTGCCTCAGCCATCTTAGCAACTTATTGGATACAAGTTTCGACATTGGTATTACTTGTTTGTGAACTATATAAATGTTGTTCCTCGTACCAAATAATTAACTAGTTTAGAAACTATAAAGCCTTAGCATGGTACTTGGATTATGATATATTATATATAAGACATGGTTAGGGAAGTAATTTACCATACAAGTAAACGTGTATTGAAATTTGATACCATAGAATGTATCAAATTTCTAGCAATGGTACTTTAGACAATAAAAAGACTAAATCAACAAAGAATGGAAAGAGCTCTATTTATCTCACACTTACCTGAAAGAGGATGCAGTAAAATCAATAACCTTGATAAGAAGAAAGCAAGGAGATCCATGAGAAAATGAAACTAGACTATCAATGTTATATAATATTCCAATACACGCCCTTTTGGTTCCATCCAACTACAAATAGTTCATAAATTCAGTCAATGGCCAAATCCTTAAAACATGCAAGAAAGAAAAATTCAAGATTATGTTTGACTAGTTCATAATGAAACTGTGCTAAACCCATAATTTGAAGTTGAACTTGTATAAGACAAGCTTAGAAGATAGTGAATTCCATGACAAAGAAATTCCATCCCTCTCTTTGAGGTAAGATCAACACTAAGAATATGGGTAACCTGATTCATGTCATCTTCATCAATATCAGATAGATAATGACATACAAAATTAATCAACCTCATTTTAATGACTACTTCCCTCTATGCAAAAATACCCCTTCATAATTGTCCAACACAATTAAGTGAAGTATAACCATAGCTTACTTCCTAGAGAATGTAAGTATTGAAGTTTCACCATCACTGAATCCTTATTCAAAAGTGATGTAGCAAGGGACACATACTTCTGATGATCCTTTCCTTCACGAATAATCTACCCACATGATAAAAAATTCAAACTCCTCAGCTAATAAGCAAAAAATGTAGACATAAAACTAAATTTACAATCCAATTTGACATGATTGGAATTATCTTAACATTAGTTTGGTTTGACACAAATTAACAATATCTAAACTTTAGCCTAGTTTGACAAAAATATTTCACATCCTTTGCTTACATGTGGATTGTATCTAGGATGACCACTCTCTGAAAGGAACTTTTCCAGAATATCCATATGGGAATTAATATGTCCATAATACACCCCTTCTTGAAGTTTCATAAGATCCTCATTCATAGCCTATAAGGCTGCATCTTGTGCCTATACCATGAAATATTCTTCAGTTTAAAATGAATGTGCATAAAATAAAAATAAAATTTACTTTATAAATCATAAATTAACTTCATCCAAATACCAAAGAATAATCTATATTAACTATATTCCAAGAGTAATTGCCAAAGGATCAAGCTCTGAAGAACATTATATTGAAATTCAGGTCAACACAAAAAATTAATTGATGCTACAATGAATTTTCAACCAGAAACTACAATAAGTAGTGCAGTCTAGACTCAATCAAGTGGGCCTAGCCCGAGTGGTTTCAATGATAATTGTTGTCCTCCCCACCCATATTCAAATCCCACATTGTGACATGATGCTCTTCTGAGCCAATTCTTGAATATGATTATCATCATTAGATTGTTGGAAAAGCATCAAGCTTCTGCAAAATAAATTTTACCATGTGGGAACCATCCTCAGAATGAGGGGAAGTGCCCTGTGGGTTTCCCTATGATTTATATTTTGAGAAGAAAAAATAAAAATAAAATGTGGTATAGAACATCAAACATGGTGAATATGAAATTAGAGGACATCCATATACACGTTCCTTTCTAGATTAATTGTCTTAGAAAATTATCAATATCATATGTATGGAACTAACACAAAAGATAAATAGTAAATACCTAGATAGATCCATATACAATACCATTCATCAATAGACAAGGTTGCATTCTAGAAAACCCCATGTTGAAGACAAAAATGGTACATTGGTCAGCTCATTCTTTGAATGTCAACTTGCTTTTCATCTTGAACAAGATGTCCTATGGTGGAGAATTAGCTTTTGATATGCTTAGCAAGGAAAATTTGTGATTTATAAAACAAACTAAATAGACAAGACTGCGAAATTTATACAATCAAAAAAATATTGATTAGTTTCTGTTCACATATACCAAAACTAAAAGTACAAGTATAAATTACATGTCCAATGAAAAAGCATGTATATTTCAAAATGTGGAAAAGATGAGACATTGTGTCAATCTCCTTTCTACTTGCATGCTTTCTCTCCCTCTCTGGGTTTCCATTCTTGTATGTCAGTACTTGTATTGCTGTTGTGTTCTCAGTATTTGTATCACTGTTGTGTGCTCAAATCAGGAAAAAATAAAAATAAAATACGGCAGCAAGATCATTGAAAAGAATGCAGATGTGTTTAAAATGAACAAAACTCAAACTCAAACTCAAATTTCAATTCAAACAGATTAAACAATTAACCAAAGCAAGCGCTACTTCCAAACATGGAAAGAAACAAAAAGCAGTGAAGAAATATCCGGAATCAAGTTCAGGGAGAAACATGCAGACATTTTTGACATAAACAAAACTCAAGCCCGTGTTTCCAATTTGAACACAAAAAAACAATTAACCAAACAAATCCATACTCACATTTTAGTCAAGTAAAATGTTGATTTCTCATGTTGTTGAGAAATCTTGGGGACTAGATGGCATTTCTGGTGGACCACTATCCTAATTTTTAAATAATTACCTAGGGGAATCAGAATGAAAAAATGCCAAACCAAAAATTCAAAAGTAAACACAATACAAATTTAATTCAAACAAGCCTTATTTATAATTCAACAGAAGAAAATGAAAGTTTTCAGTCATGGCTCAAGCCCAACAACTGTTATTGCTAAGCTAGATATGAGACCTGTGTTATAGCCTATAGACAAGATGGAAAAGTGGATCCTCGGGCCGGATATGGAAGGATCTGCTTCAACAAGGGAAAACAACCAAGATCCATCCTTGAAAACATATACTACAGACACATAAACCCAAGAAAAAAAAACATTTTATTTTTGGGAAAAAAAGGGTTAACGCTGCCCTATAAGTTGGAAATCAAAAAAATAACTCAAGGAGTAAAGGGAAGAAAACTAATAGTAAAATTAATAATTGAGATGGGAGGGGGAAGAAAAAAATTAATATAGTAAAATAATATTATTGAAGTTCAGAACCTCATATCTAAATTTTTGTTTCTCTGTTGATGCTTTTATGCACCTCAAAAATTGTTGCAATACTAGAAAAAACTAAAAAAAAGATAAATTAATCATGTAGCATTACAAGTTATACTAGATATTTAAGCTTTCAAGAATGCCCATAATAGTCTTAAGAATGGATATATAACATATCCAGATCAACTTTGAAACTAGAACCAACTCCAAGATTTTCTTTATCATATATATGAGAATGACAAAACTAAACCCTCATTTTTAGTATATTTTCAAAAACTTTTTTACTATAAAAAAATCATATTTACCTAGAAAAGAAAAGATTACATTTTTCTGTTATGAAATTTTTTAAGACAACTCATTGAAATAGGTGTCATGAATGATCACAACTTCCCTGCCTTGGACACTCTAGTAGATGGCATGCAGATATATATAGTATATACCACTCTGTTTAGGGCTTTGTCAATCTGGAATGAACTTCACTGAAGCCCTAAAGGGCCAGGATTAATTGTCAATAAGAAGGGTGCCTTCTCAAACTCTTGTTCCTCTTATACTATAGTTCTTTGTGCCTAAATACTAAAATAGTAAATATAATATATCGAATTACAATGGCATGCATGTAGTACTGAAGTGTGGAAAAAGCATAGAAAATAAAAGCCTAAAATTCACGAGAAAAACCTTGCAACCAGGGGTCCAGATGTACCTGATGATTCTGTTCCCAATAAAAGGTTCTTGGTAGAAGTAAAAAGAGAAGTTTGCAGGAGGACGCTTATGCACCATTTGACCACAATATGAGTTCATCATTGTTGTGGGCTAAAGCACTAGTTTACCCGCTACTGGGTTTTTCCCTTTGTTCATATTAAAGATGGTTATTACATCAGCTCTATCCAGCGATGGATAGAGTAATATTGCAGCGGTACATTCCACCCAGCGCATCATCTAGGACAAAATCGGAAAGATAAGGAAGGGTGTTAAGGTAACAACTTGATAGACTATTAGGGAAGTATTTCAAGGTTGTTTTAGCCTTAGGTTGAGATAGGTTTCTCACACCCATAATGGTTTATCAAACACCTTCATATCATCATACACGTGACTATCATCCTATTAATTTTTGCACATGATCTAGGAACTAGGAATCAAAATCATCAAAGAATAATTGACAAATACTCATGAATTAGCAATAATTGGAACCAAAATAGGTTTCCTCTCTGTATCTTTTATAAACAATAAAGGGTTACAATACCATGCATGAGCAATGGCTTAACTCAATGAAGAATTCGAATACCTAAGGGACAATTTGAATTCAATGAGTGAGTCTAGATTAACTGACTCTTTGCCATGCAATCTCACTCAGTTAACCACTTGACCAAAACCCTAATTGACTCACCAAACCCTAACTAAAGTTGGAGTGCAATAAATGACTTAATCTCAACTGAAGGAGATCAAACACATGTCATAGCAATCCAATCATCAAGTGCTAGTACTGCATGACTCCAATAAACCTTGATGAGGTTAACTAAAGCTGAGCTGACCATCAGAAGTTGGTGAAGGCGCCTTGTTAACTCCAGTTCATTAAATAATAATAAAATAATCATTAAATAATATATTTAATGCATGGAGGCGCCTTAACTGAATGTAACTAATTGGTTGAACTGAAAGTAATCCCCAGTTAGCAATTAGGTGCATGAATGTCACACAGATCACCCTTGGAGTGCTCTAGTTAGCCTCCTTGATTGTAGGAAAGGCTAAGTTAGCCTCCTTGACTGTAGGTAGGCATGGGAGTGACTAGGATGATGGTAATTAATGCTCCACTGATGTCAATTAAACTTAGGATAGTGGTTTAACTAGGCCAATTTGACCGAAGGAGTGAGTATGAAGGTAAATGTCTCCAACACCCCCCCTTAAGCTATACTCAGGAAGAGTTAGAAAACATAGATGCATAGAAATGATAGGGCCCTGGAAACTAAGGCCATAGGTCACCTTGT
>LPNX010204802.1:0-35173 GCA_001517045.1 Pseudotsuga menziesii | reverse complement strand
GACGACAGTTCAAAGACAAAGAATAATATGACAAGCTAACAGATGGGTGCAAGATGAACTTTTGAAGAAGTTCAAGATAGAGGATCTTAGTATCCAGTGAACCTAGATGGATACTAATTGTCACTCCAGTACATAATGTTTCAGTGCATAGAGTACGGAAGATAGAGGGAGTATGATGCTCTGCTTCAGAGGGAGTGATTGCAGAAGATCCTGAGGTTCGACATGGTACGACAGGATGGGCAGATTACTGATGATTCTAGGCTTTACTAAGAGTAAAGTGGATTCCAACCTTTGATCCAAGGTTGAATGTGGAAGACCAGTGATGCTCCTGTTATGTGTCGATGCACTATTGTTCTAGGTATGGTGGTGTGGAAGAATACAGATGGAATCTTCCTTGGACAAGGGAAGTATGCAGTAGAGATCCTGAAGAGGTTCAGGATGATGGACTGCATGGCCTCACCTATGGCATCAAACCTGAAGCTATTGAGTGATGCTTCTTCAGAGATGGTTGATGCTATAATGTATCGTCAGATAATTGGGTCCTTGATGTACCTGAGACCAGATATTTGCTTTGCTATGAACACATTGAGACATGTTCACTTGATGGTTACAAAGAATGTAGGGGTACAATTGATTATGGGCTCAAGTATGATGTGAATCAAAAGATTAACCTGGAGGGTTATATTGATTCTGATTGGGCAGGCAGTGCCATCAACAGGAAGAGTACTTCAGGATGTTGCTTCAGTATGGGATCGGGTGTGATCTCTTGGTTTAGCAGGAAGCAATCCTGTGTGGCACTGAGTACAGCTGAAGTAGAGTATGTCGCAGCTTGTTCATCTAGTTGTGAGGCAGTATGGCTGCGGAAGCTACTGTCTGATATATTTGATCTCCAGTTGGATGCTACTTGTATACATTGTGACAACCAGAGTTGCGTGAAGTTGTTAGAGAATCCAGTGTTCCATGACAGGTCAAAGCATATCGAGATCAAATATTACTATATCAGGGATATGGTGTAGAGAGGAGCAGTGAAGCTCCTGTATGTTGCGACGGAGGAACAGATAGTTGATGTATTGACAAAGAAATTGGCTAGGCTGAAGTTTGAGTACTTCAGAGAGAGACTTGGTGTTCTCCAGATCGAGTCTTCCTCCCAGAGACAGTGATGTGTCCCAAAGCCATTCAGACGAGGAGGTAAGATGTAAGGGCTGAGCCATTCTGTCATGGTGAGAGGATTCAGTTCCTTCCATGTCAAATGTAAGTGCAGAAATCTCTCCTCATTGTGGGTGAGAGTATTCCATCATTGGATGGGATTGTGCCATTCTGACGAGCAGGTCAGATGTAAGGGCAGTGCCATTCTGTTCATGGCTAAAGGATTTAGTTCCTTCCATGTTAGATATAAGTGCAGAAATCTCTCCTCATTGTGGGTGAGAGTCTTCCATCATTAGGTGGGATTGTGCCATTCTGACGAGCAGGTCAGATGTAAGGGCAGAGCCATTCTGTTCATGGCTAAAGGATTTAGTTCCTTCCATGTCAGATGTAAGTGCAGAAATCTCTCTTCATTATGGTTGAGAGTCTTCCATCATTAGGTGGGATTGTGCCATTCTGACGAGCAGGTCAGATGTAAGGGCAGAGCCATTCTATTCATGGCTAAAGGATTTAGTTCCTTCCATGTCAGATATAAGTGCAGAAATCTCTCCTCATTAGAGTTGAGAGTCTTCCATCATTGGGTGGGATTGTGCCATTCTGACGAACAGGTCAGATGTAAGGGCAGAGCCATTCTGGTCATGGCTAAAGGATAAAGTTCCTCCCATGACAGATGTGAGTGCTGGCCATTCTGACGAGCAAGTCGGATGTAAGGGCAACTGCCATTCTCTAGGAGAATGGAGGTGCCTGGTCAGTTATCAGGTAGCTCAGTCGAGGAGGACTGGGGGCCATTTTGATGTGACTATGGAGATGTGTTCTCGTAGGATCAGATGTGAGTGCAAGCCTTTCCATCATTGTGATAGGATGTGTTCTTGTCTGGATGGATGTAAGTGAAGGAAATATTCCACTACTGTGATAGGATTGGTTCTTGTCTGGGTGGGATTCTTCCATCACTGTGATAGGATGTGTTCTTGTCTGGATGGATGGGCCTTTCTGACGAGTAGGTCAGATGTAAGTGCTGAAATCTTCCACCACTGTGATAGGATTGGTTCTTGTCTGGGTGGGCGTCTTTCATCACTGTGATAGGATTGGTTCTTGTCTGGATGAAAGTGGAGAAATCTTCCACCACTGTGATAGGATTGGTTCTTGTCTGGGTGGGAGTCTTCCATCACTATGATAGGATGTGTTCTTGTCTGGATGGAAGGGACTTTCTGATGAGTAGGTCAGATGTAAGTGCTGAGCCATTTCACAGATGGTAGTTGATTGTGCCTACCATGCTGGTGAATGCGAGTGCTGGGCCTTTCTGATGGGATTGTAGTTTACTACATGATCAGATGTGAGTGTTGGGCATGCCCTTCTGATGAGCAGGTCAGATGTAAGTGCTGGGCGAAGACCTACATGAGGGTAGGCCTAAATCCAGCATGAAAAAGGGCTGGCTCTGTAGAACTTCCTATGACGAGATAGTACACACTTGATGATGACCAGCGGAGATCCAGATCGAGTGATGATCCAGATCTAGTCCAGAGAGATGATCCAGATCCAGTCCAGTGATGTTGATCCAGATTGAGTGATGATCTAGATCCAGTGATTCCATTTTATGATGATCCAGATCGAGAGATGATCCAGATCCAGATGACTTGAAGATGAAGATGACTCGAAGACGAAGATGATCCAGTCAATGCAGAGAAGAAGACCAATGCTGAAAAATTGTGTCGAAAGAATACCTTCCTAGTTAAGAGGGAGTGTTGATGTATATGTAACTTCAGAATGTATTCTTCTATGTATCTTATGTATTGTAACCCGATGTTTATTCCGGGATGGTTCTATTATGTATTTGAGTCATATTGTCTTACCCCGATGTTCCGATCGGGAGGATTAATAATGTAATCAAGTCATGTCAAGTCATTAGGTAAGTCCCCACAGTTTAGGGGCACTTGGGTTATTATACACTAATTAAGGTGTAGGCTCAAGTAATTAATTATAAGTTAAGCCTACATGGTTGAGTGCACTTCAAGTCAACGGAAGAATATAAATAGAGAGTGAGAGTCTCTCTATTTATCACTTGTGAATTACATCACTTGCTCTCTCAAGTGTGGCGCACCTTTGGAGAAGGAAATACTTTGGATTGACAGAAGACAGAAGGCTGTTGTTGTGTTGGGAGTTCATCTTACTATTTTGGGATCACATCTTGTGGTGATACTATCTTAGAGGAAGTTGAGGGGTTTTCTCCATTTATGGTTTCCCCTCCTAAAATCTTTGTGTCTCTTGTCTCTTGTGATGTGCTTATGTGATTGTTGTGCTTCTTATTCTCTCAGTGAAAAGATCTTAACATAATTCTAGCTTAAATGTTGAAAAACTAACAGAAAGGCTGACTTAACATCCATATGATGCACCTCCCAGTGCTTGGATGCGGAAATAGCCAAAACAAGGCGGATGGAGTCCATTTTTGCAACTGGTGCAAAGGTCTCATGGTAGTCCACTCCTTGGACCTGAGAGAAACATTTTGCTACCATCCTTGCCTTATATTTGTAGGTGCTTCCATCAGCATCAACCTTTGTACGAAACACCCACTTGCATTGAACCAATTTCCTTCCCGGAGGAAGAGAAACTAGCTCCCAAGTAGTGTTTTTCTGAAGAGAATCCATCTCTTCATCCATGGCAACTTGCCATCTCGGATCCTTCCAAGCATGGTAGTAGGATTTTGGATCTGAAATAATCATCAAATAGCAAGTTTCGGACAGCAAAATATCAGAACAAGAGAGTGCAATACCTTCTCTTTGAAAATCAAACCTGGTTCTCCTTGGATCATCCGGATTTCCAATGTTGTCTCCCACGGAGGAGAGTGTCTGTCGGGCCCATGTAGGAAGATGATTTTGCAATTCAGGTTCTGATTCAGTATCTGATGTCTATGGCACACTGATATCAGAAATCATAGGATCCAAATCAGGGTCATCATCCCCAATTTCATCATCCAAATATTCAGTGGAGTAGGAAGGAATTTCAGCAGTTTTCTCCTCCACTAGTTCCACCTCCTGAAGAGGCTCATCGAACTTGACACTTCTCTCGATGATGATCTGTTTGGTCTTGATATCTAGCAGCTTGAATCCTTTAGATTCATTAGGATATCCAATAAACATACATTCTATGCTATGCAGTTGCAAAGTCTTTCTTTTATCAAGCAGAATCCGGGCCCATGCAGTGGACCCAAACACCTGTAGGTTAGACACATCTGGCTTGTGTCCAAAGTATGCTTCGAAAGGAGTCTTACCTTTCACTGATGAATGTGGAACCCTGTTCTGAATGTATTCTGCCGCATGCATTGCTTCAGCCCATAAATTTGCAGCAAGCTTCTTTGACTCCAACATGCAGGTGGTCATCTCTTTGAGAGACCGGTTCTTCCGTTCCGCTACACCGTTCTGCTGGGGAGTGTAGGGAATTGAATGTTGGACCTGAATACCACTTTGGTAGCATATGGAAAGCAACTCATTACTGACATACTCCCCTCCATTATCAGATCTTAGTATCTTGATCTTAATCCCAGAGGCATTTTCGATCAAAGCCTTCAATTCAGAAAATTTTTCACATACCTCTGATTTCTTTTTGAGAAAGAAAACCCATGTATACCTAGAAAAATCATCAATAAAGGTAAGGAGGTACCTTGATCCATTCATGGATGTGACAGGAATTGGACCACTGATATCAAAATGTATCAGCCCCAATATTCTTGTAGCTCGGTTTGCCTTTCCTCGATCGAACTTGTGCTCAGGGTGCTTTCCAATCACATAGCCCTTGCAGACTCCCGTGGTTGCCTTGATGACTGGGAGGCCTTCAACCATGGAATTTTTCTGTAATTGCTACAAATATTTGAAATTAATATGGCCAAACCTTTCATGCCACAGACTACTAACCTCATTTCCATGAGTTAGCAAAGAGGTGGGATTTTCATCCACAACAAAGTGAGAAAACTCATAGGCTTTTGCATGATGATTTGCATGGCCTTTTGCAATGAGTTTCCCGGATGAAATTTCTGTTATCTCAACATCATTTGGGCTAAAAGAGACCCTCTTAGGCATTCTTGTATGTGTCATTTGATAGACACTAAGGATATTTTCTGCTAGAGATGGTACATACAAAACATTAGAAAAAGAACCATTTTCTAGATTTACAGTACCTTGTCCTTTGGAAATGATGGTGGAGTCATCTCCCAAGTGGATGGGGATGGATTTTCTGGTCTCCAAGGATGAAAAAGAGTCTTTTTCAGCCATCATGTGATTCAAATATCCACTGTCAATCAGCAGTGATTTGGACTTCGAAGTGCTTGCCATGAGGGCATGACCTTTCTCATGTTGTGGTTCCCGGTCTTGTTGATCTCTCCTCCGAAAGCTCTCCGGAAGATTGATGTGATTCCTCTCAAGGAGAGAGGTTGCTTCATCAAGCTTTTTCTTCATGCAGACATGTTCAGGGTGAAAAACCTTCCCGCAGTAAGAACACCTGACTCTTTCTTTCCCATTGTGCCCTTTTCCTTTGTTCTTCCTTGTGCCGGAAGATTCATCATGCTGCTGATTTTCAAGTCTAGGATTTGGAGTATCAAATTTAGTTTTCTTATTTTTTTTCTGCTTTCCTTTACCCTTCACATCTTTGGGCCCCGTGACATGGAGGGCTTGGTCTCAGGAAGATCTGATGATCCCCATCTGGACAAGCTTGTCATGTTCACTAGTTAGGGACTCAATGAATGCATCGAGTGTAGGCATCTTCCATTTGGGAGTTGTGAGCTTCCCTGCACGGAATGTAGAAACAAAAACTGAATAATCAGCCTCGAGTTTGGAGAGGATGGCTAGGATGAGCTGATCATCTTCCTTCTCCACTTTGCATTGCTTCAAGAGAAAAACTATATTCTTGAACTTTGTAAAGAAATAATTCAGAGTCTCAAAATTGGAAGGTTGGAGAGACATGAGTTCATTTTCGAGTTGATAAACTCTCATGCCATCATGATTTCCATACAGTGATTCCAATTTGTCCCATATTTCTTTCGGTGTATTCAGATCCTTAAGATGGAAGAGAAGATCATCGGAAATAGAGAGGCATAAGAAACCGAAGGCTTCATCCTTTTTGTTGAAGAATCTTGATTTTTATATGGCGGATCTAGGCTCCGGTTCAATGTCCATGGTGACTCTGTGGAGTCCTTTTCCTTTTAGCTGATGTTCCATTCTGATTTTCCATGTGTGGAAATTGTATGGAGTCAACATAGGTACTGAGGAGGTTGTTGAGGAGGCCATCTGGATTTGCTTGTAGCGAATGCTTCACCTGTAGAAACCTGAAAATCAAAACATAAAGGGAAAAATAAAAAAATTGATCTATTGCTCACATTTCATGGCTTGTTCTTGAGATATTGATCTTCGTGCCGCCGTAAGCTCTGATACCATATTAATTCTTGCACGTGATCTAGGAACTAGGAATCAAAATCATCAAAGAATAATTGACAAATACTCATGAATTAGCAATAATTGGAACCAAAATAGGTTTCCTCTCTGTATCTTTTATAAACAATAAAGGGTTACAATACCATGCATGAGCAATGGCTTAACTCAATGAAGAATTCGAATACCTAAGGGACAATTCGAATTCAATGAGTGAGTCTAGCGTAACTGACTCTTTTCCATGCAATCTCACTCAGTTAACCACTTGACCAAAACCCTAATTGACTCACCAAACCCTAACTGAAGTTGGAGTGCAATAAATGACTTAATCTCAACTGAAGGAGATCAAACACATGTCATAGCAATCCAATCATCAAGTGCTAGTACTGCATGACTCCAATGAACCTTGATGAGGTTAACTGAAGCTGAACTGACCATCAGAAGTTGGTGAAGGCGCCTTGTTAACTCCAGTTCATTAAATAATAATAAAATAATCATTAAATAATATATTTAATGCATGGAGGCGCCTTAACTGACTGTAACTGATTGGTTGAACTGAAAGTAACCCCCAATTAGCAATTAGGTGCATGAATGTCACACAGATCGCCCTTGGAGTGCTCCAGTTAGCCTCCTTGACTGTAGGAAAGGCTAAGTTAGCCTCCTTGACTGTAGGTAGGCGTGGGAGTGACTAGGATGATGGTAATTAATGCTCCACTGATGTCAATTAAACTTAGGATAGTGGTTTAACTAGGCTAATTTGACCGAAGGAGTGAGTATGAAGGTAAATGTCTCCAACACATCCTCTGCTATACTGTTGTTGGGACAATATAGCTTGATCTCAACAAAATATTCATCACTCTGATACCAAACGTAAATTCTCCTCAATCATTTGATCATTACATCTGATTTCACTTTGCAATAGTGTGCATAAGATTTAAAGTCATTTCCAACATGATTTCCACTAGAATTAAGCCCCATATTTCCAAACATATCTGGAGAGAAAAGATGGGTTTCCTACTTAAGAGGGACATTCAAGATGCCTAGGGACAACCCAAAAAGTCCTTCACTTTGTCAAGGAAACAATTAGAATTTGATTACAAAGATAGACCTGTCCAAATCATTTGAGAAAGTTAACTGGCTCTACCTCAGACTCCTACTTCTTTAGGTGGGTTTCAGTGGTGTTTCATTAAGATGGATGGATGCCTGGTTTTCCTCAGTCATTTTTTCTATTCTAGTTAATGGCTCAGCTTCACAACTTTTTATTGCCTCCAAAAGCCTCAGGAAAGGTTGTCCCCTCTCTTCATTGTTATTCCTTCTAGACACTAAAGCATTTAGTAAACTGAAACATGCAAATGCCTCTAATGGGCTCCTGCTATGTATAAAGAAACTTCCAATCCTGCCCAGGTACCCATCTCATGTTTTTGGAAGACCTTCTTTGTTTAAAGGGCTCCACCAAAAAAGCAAAAGTATTTGTTGATCTTCTATAACTCTTCTTCCATGATATTGGAATGGAGGTCAACAAAGAAAAAAGATTCCTAAGATTCTATTTGCTTCCCCAAGAAGGGCCATCAACTAACCCACCTGTTTCTGAAGAGTCTATATCTGCACACTGTGTTCCAATTGCTTCTCTTTATACAAACCCATGAAAGCATCTACTTCCATCTCCCATTTGCGTAGTTCCACAATACTTAGTGCTACATCGATTGCAAAGTTATCATGGATGTTATTTTCCTTCAAGACATGCTGGAAAAACTTGTCCATCCAAAGATTCCACCTATTAGGCCTATTCACTACACTACACTTCCTCTGTGGTTTCCTTTTGACACCACTTGAGACAACACTCTAGCTCTTCCATTTCACATAGAATGCAGCAATCCTTACAACAATGAGAATTTGTAATTTTAACAGAGAAACCATAGCAACAAAACCACGCACCTTCTCTAATACATGCAGATAAATAACCAATGAGAGGATCCCCTACCACCCACATACAATTGGATATAGTTCCAAAAAAGGAAATATTTGCATATGAACCTCCCCCAGACCTGGTGCCAAACCAACCACACAAAAGATCTAGCAACAAATTACAGAATTTAGGGATAAGAGAGGAGGAAGAATTATTGTTTTTACATTCCACTGAATGCACCAGTGGCCACAAATTCCAAACCACCCTCTGTGATGATGGAAGCATATCTCATATCCATCTGGTCAATTTTAGAGGCTTCTCATAATTGCAACCATCTCTTCATACAAATACTTTAATTACTCCTTTAGTTTCATCTTGTAGCACTCAAAGGCCTGAGGAAATAATCCACAATGAGGAAATTTAGAATTATTTCTTGGTATTCAGCGATTGAAATCCTTAATATTTCACCAGGAAAGCATATGAGGAAAAGGCTGATAATAAGAGAGATTACCTCCAAATTAAAATTCCTGCGAATAGTTGTACAGCTAGGATTTGAAAACCAAGGAGCCAGATAGTTCGTCCAAAGAGAAAATTGTGAAGGAGATAAAGACTACTGTATGGAAAGCAATGATTGGCAAATTTCCCTGGAGTTGAGCTCAGCCTTTCTACATTGCTACCATACAGCAAGCATGGAGCAACCGTCCTTAACTAACCTGACCAAGCACATTAATTTTCATCAGCTCTCATGAGAGAAATATATATATATATATATAGTACCATTGGTACACCAAAAAATAACATCCAATGCAACCTATAAACAACTTGACTAGTAGAAAGTGAAATCATAAGAAACCTCTGTATTAAACAAATCTTGTCAATAACAAGTTATAGACATGGAGAGCAGTCAATCTGATGAACTTGTCAACCCTCTAGACTTGAAAAACATGATTCATTTAAGTTTCACTAATAGTATAAAACCATAAAAAGTTAAAACATAATTAAGAACTAGTCGAATTGTCAAAAGGGATGGCATAAAATATCTTATGTACTTGAATATTGAGCAATATCCCCATTAATCAACCACTTAAATTCTACAAGAATGTAAATGGCTAATGAAAAATGAAACTTCGTGTACATATGCAAACCAACAAAACAAACAAATATGCCAACAATATATGCATATTACTAAAGAAATATATCAAAATAATAACATGAAACCAAGAAAGAATCCATACGCACATTGATGAAAAGTAATATAGAGATGTTGCATTATAATGCTTAATGAGAAAAATCACACTTGGAATCTAGAAATTTAGACACATTCATGAAGAGATTTAGTCTGTCTTATTTCATATTTACTGACACTTTTCCTTATCAATTCAAATGGTGGGGATAGTATGTTTATATATATACAGAATGAAATCAGAATAAAATACTTAGGAATGCAGAACATGCTTTGAGTTCTTTCATTGAGATATTAGTGCAAATCCTAGCAACTTGATATTTAAGTTGAATAATTTGTACTAAATAGTGTTGAACCTACACAAAAATACTGGCAATAATATCTATTTGGATTTAACTTGGAATTCCTACAAAAATGAAGTCAATAATAACATAATTGCCACATTAAATTTCAATTATGTAAATCCTTTTACATTTTATTTGAAGTATGAAAAATAGTGTTGAGCTATCCCTAAACAAACAGTCTAATGATCATGACTCAGAAGTTGACACAATTGGAAAACCATGTACAAAGGTTTAACCCATTTGAAATGGATCCACACGAACCAGGAAGAATCTTCTCACATAGTTCATCAGGGCTTTTATTAAGTGCTTACATATAACTAAAAAGTCCCCTAAAGATTGATAGATTGGTAAGTAAATTATGTTGGTTGCATGCAGTATTGATGATACTTCTTGACTTTTATCTTGTCCAGGGAAGAACTAAATGTGGTTTGACTAATTCATTAAATGACATGCAATCAGACCAAACAAGTAGGTAGACTGAATGATTTTCCATGTAAAGATAACACTCAGCTTCTTTGAGACCGTTCTCTATAGGATATTTACATGGAGAATTTACGTAAAACCAAGTTCCTTAACCCACATAAATTTTTACCTTGGTTTAAATTGCAAACATGACACAATCTTGCATGTTGAAGGAACAATAATTTCTCATCATCATGCAGTCTTTATTTTCCAAATCTATACTCTGTTTTCCTGCATATTGGGAATGCAGGTGTCAGGGATTCAGACTGAAAGTAATTAGACCAGACAAGTGGGTTGGATGAATGGTTTTCCATGTAAAGATAACACTAAACTGCTTTGAGACCCTTCTCTCTATAGGGGATTTACATGGATAATTTTCTTAAAACAAAGAACTCTTTAACCCACGAAAGTTTTTGAAGAAACTACAGTAGGGCCATACTGTTCTAGGTATGTATTATTTTACCTCAGTTTCAATTGGAAACATGCCACAATATTGCACATTTAATGAACAATAATTTCTCATCATCATTTATGGAGTCTTTATTTTCCAAATATATACTATGGTTTCCTTCATATTGGGAATGCAGGTGCTAGGGTTTTAGACTGAAGGCAATACCAAGGTATCCATTATATTCAATTATGCATATCATAGACTGAGATTAATGATTATGACATTGTGTTGTTAGTAAATAAGGTTCATATATGTTATGTATCATATGCGATAAAATTAACCCAAACTATGTAATATCCAGGTTATTGACCATAATCTAGTAAAAGAAGTTTGAAATCTATTAGAGAACCTGACCACTGGATAGCTTTTATCTCTATATAGGAACATGATAGTGGAAGCTAGTAATTGGTCAATTAATCCTATACAATGATAATTGTGGAAGATCAATGATAACTAGGTAGTAAGACCCTTTGTAGTTTTCTGGTCCTAGCTATTAGAATGCCTTTGTGTAAAATATTTGATATCACACAAGGATTTGAAATCATTTAACTAATCCTCATGCTCTTACCTTGAAGTGGACAGTTGGATTAAAAAGATAAGAACAAGAGTTTAGAAATGTTATGATTGATGTTATCAAAAACCTGATAGGGAGACCTGCTGCTTCTCCCAATCCCATTACCGTCCAAACATTACTTTAGTAATTAGTACATCATGAACCAATTCTATATATGTAGAAGTCTTCCTTGGTTCAAGGAGGGAGGATGATTTGTCTATAATCCACCTTCTTCCTGGAAATCACAAAGAAAATTTTCAAGACAGAGTGTAGCAGGATGATAGAATCGTCAAAACAATGAGACATGGTCTAACCTGGAAAAAGGTGGAAATCCAAGCCAAGAATGAACCTTAAGGAGCAAGGGGATGGCAGCCTCAAGTCACCAACACTTTCAACACAAGGGACTGCTATCATAGAAAACTTGGGATGACCAAGCTTCCACTAACTGTGAAATAAGACATTGATTTTAAAATGCAGAGCTACTAATGGATGAGGAGAAATGAATTGGAAAAGAGAGGTCCACACAGAAAAGAAACAAAGCATATTCAGACTCTGGAATATGGACTACATTGTGGCCAGGATGATATGGATTTGGACTTCAAGAGTAAAATACAACAAAATATGGACATGCTAGTAAAGGACATGATCAAGCATAAACTGCTGGTCTACAATAAAGTAAAGACATCCCAGGACATGAGTAAGAAAAACGGTACCAAATCAACAGAAAAATGACCATTCAGCTCCAACAAACAAGTAGAGTCTATTTTATTAATTCTGTCATAGTTTTGTATATCTCTAAAGCTTAATATGAAGAAAGATTAGTCTGTTTTAGATGGTATGGTATGCATGGATAGATATGTATATGATAATGGTATCTATCATGCCAATGTTTTTTACTCTGGGAGTTTTCTAGACAAGTACTTACAACCCATAATAAGAAGTGGTGAAGGAATTATGCCACCTTTTTGTACATATTCTGATAACTCCTTTAGGAGGGTTAAAATAGAAATAGATTATTCCTTTCATACTGAAAAAGGAAAGAAGAAAAAAAATAGTTCAAGAACCTACTTGCTTATTTTCAACTCTCAACACTGACATAAAAATAGTTTCTGTTGGTAAATGCTTCTGTAAATGCAAGGGTTCAGAAGGTGGACACATGGCCAGGGAAAAGGGATGGTGAAGCAAGGAAGTTGGCCATTTCCCCGTTAAAATCCAAATAAAAATTTTGAAAAACAATTTCATTGTTTAAAGAGAGTACAAACAATAGAAACTTGGTTCCAAATGAGCTCTCACCCATTTCTTAGTTCACTATTCATTTTCACTTAAGGAATGTAAGTAGGTTGTGGGCAAGTTTTCCAACAGTTGGAGTAGTTTTGACCTTCCCTTATTTTTGAAAATAGATAAACAATATACTTTTTTCTTTCACAAATATATAGGTAGTAAAACTCTGTTTAAAATGAGTTTCAAGAAAAAAAAAGTGCAGAGCCAGCAAAGGCAAAAGGTTAACAAAAGAAAGAAATCCCAAAACAATGATATTCCTATATTTCAACTATAAGTTATAATTGATATTTATATATGGAGAACAAAGAAATTCGACAACTATATGTGGTCAATTTATTGAAAATAACATCCTTTTACTCGAATTTATAATAGGGAATTGACCTATATAAGATAAAGATGTAACAAGCATCTTCCTAACAAAGGTTTGAGACAACCAAGATTCTTGTTGAAAAAAGATTCCTTCCAACGAAAATAATGATCCACAGATTGTAGAATATCTCTTTCAAACTTGCCAAAGAACCTTTGTACCTCACATTCATAGAAAAATTGTAATTTATAATTCTTGACTCATAAAGATAAGTACTTACCTATATCAACACACACTAGCCTCTTAATCTATTTGTACAGGAGAAATTGTATATCTTAAAGAGAGACAAACTCTTTGAGACAAAAAATTTCTCATGTCTGGTTATGGAATATTGTCCAACGAAAAGGATGATCCAGAGACTAGAATTTCCCTTTCACACTTGTCAGAGAACATTTGTCCATCACCTTGAACACATAATTGCATTTCAAACTACTCAACTAAGATAGATAAACACTATCTATTTCACCACACACCAACCTCTTGATAAATCTAAAAAGAATCAACCCTACAATTCCATCTCTCATCTTAACTGCTCATATGGCTTCCCATCTTAAATCATTGTAAGGCTAGTTGACTATTTAAACTACTGCAAAAAGTGCTTTCCTTGTTGAACCCGCTGATATTGCTGACTCTGCAAACACTATTCTTAGCACTTCAATTATAATCTCCCTTCTCATTAGCATTGTCACTTTAACTAGTATTTGGTAAATACTACTGTTTCAACTGTCCTGGATGTGACATCAGTCAATGTAGTTTTCTTAAGGTAGTTTGTCTATTTCCATTAATTGTAAAGTCAACATAGTTTTATTAAGGTAAGTGTTTTTTCTATTTCCATTAAATGTAAAATCATCCAAGAGTGATCTCTATTTTAAATCTCTTCCACGAGTCATCTAATAACTTAAATCCCAAACAGAAAATTGTGCTAGAATTTTTCGGTGATGCCAATATAATAACTAGTCCATATCAATCATCAACCAAAGATAATATGTTTTAGAAAACATGCATTCCTACCATTGTAATAATGTAATATGAATTTCCAAACAACCTCCACAGTTTGAGTTGCATTGAGAGATTTCTTGTTCAAGCCTACTACATTAACCCACCTATGAAATTTATTAAAATAGTATAACAATGAAGTATATGATGGAGCCAATCCAAGTTGAATGTACATTCAAAAAATAAAAAAGGAAATAGTATTTTCTGCTTTATGTTGGATACCCATGATCACTCTAAAAAAATAGTTGTTTTTCAAGGTGATAAGTCAAGACAAAAAGCAAAGAACATGAACTGTAAGCTCCTTAAAAACCTGAAAAAATCTTTAGACTTGCACACACATGGAAAGTTCTCAACCCAATTGTGTGAGCTAAGTGGTAATTTTACACCTTGTGACTGACTTGAAAAGACTTTATATTTCCTGAAAAACAAAAATGCAGCTCTAATTGCAAGACAAACTACAATCCTTTGAAAGAGTCCATAAAAGGTTGTAGATATATTCTCACTGAATCACAACCTGACCAGCCTTCGCTTGAGCATGAATATAAATGCCATTACGTTTTTTTCATGCTTTGACATGTAGGCATGGAAAGGAATGAAACATTCAACCCTCAAGACAAAAATATACTCAAGTTTGTAGAAGTTGCACCTAAAATTGGTGTTAATAATACCTAGGCTTTGTTTGAGCATTCACATACATCCCATCACATTTTTGGTCTACGGGCATAGGAAGCGATGAAACATTTTCTCAAACATTTTTAGGTGAAACTAAAATTGGTATTAATAATAATGCCTAATAGGGAAATGGCACTTCAATTGGATTAAGTTTTGGAAATACCAGGGCACAGAAATGAAAACAAAAGGATAAAAGCTAATTTGTGATACTTACAACTGATTGAAAATTTAAAAGCATCCACTGCAAACAACAAATACACAAGTGCAGAAACAAAAAAAAAGTTTGACCGAGCTCCACAGATTGAAGCATACTAGAGGGAAGAACCAAACAAAAACATTTGATTGAGCTCTACACATTGAGGCATACTAAAGGACAGAACCCATGAAACAAAACGCAAAGATGAAGGAAAAAAAATACGAAGTACCGACATCTATAGTTCATTGTATTTTACTATAGAATAACAACATACAAAAGAGTAATTCTTCTGTGGGTCGAAATCAAACAATGCAGCTCCTATTGCATCAGGAAAATCTTAAGCATAAGGATAAAATATTTGGCACAACTATTTACTATAAGCACAACTTTAGAGGACAAATGCTATAGCTTTTTTTTCTCTTCTTGATTTGGGAATGCACCAAACCAACGTTTGAAAATAAAACACAGAGCAATAAACACGACCATTTTGGTGTCCTTGCGTATTCATTTACACATGACCGTGAAATTGAGATGCACCTGAGAAAACAAATGCCCTCCTGTTGGACCTGCTCTTCCTTTAGTAGATTCTTGGATTCTTCCAATAAGATGCAAAAGAGAAAAGAATGGTGAATATGAAAACTTCCCAAGGAGGCAAAGACCTTTTTCATGAAAAAGACACATAAGAAACCAAGTTTCTCCAATTTCACAGCATTTACATGAGGCCAAAAACACAACTTAGGGTTTCATAAGCTTGGAAATGACAGTCGATGATAGAAGAAAGATAAGGACATACAACAAAACCCATAAGACACAAGCATACCAGATAATTTGAGCACAATTAAAACGTCTTGTGGCAGGCCTTTGAATTTGTAGTGGCGTCCACCGAACTTGGATTCTCCATGATTTCCTCTGGTCAGGCCTGAAATGCATCTCAAGAAGAAACAAACTTTTAAGTGAAATTAATTCCTAGATTTGACATAAAAGGTTTGGAAAAAGCTAGACCATTGTGACGGTGCAATCATGGATCAACAGTTCCACATGTCCCATTTCAACATAAAACCCACACAATGAAACACAACAAGCAAGAATCCTCACTATGTGCAAGGGTCACCATGTAATTTCTAGGTATCAATTGTTGATAAACAACAAGGGATTTTCATTGATTACCAGAAGAAATACATAAGAAGACCACAGAACAAGATATGAGATCTCATTCAAAAAATTGAAGGGAATGCTAGGGAAATTCTAATTAATACATGGATAGCAACATGACGAGAAGGAAAGGGAGAATGTTAAGAATTTAATGGCTAGAAAATGAAACGACAAACAACAAGCTAACAATAATACACTGAAACCACCGAATAAGAAAACATTGCAAGTTGAACCTGTAACAGATAAAATTGTTAATAACATGTCCAATCTTGGGTTTTGGGACGTGTACACTACCAGTTTTTGAATTCTCCCTGCTCTTTACTTGATTACAAATAAACTTGTCTTGGAAAGGTTTAGTTAGTACATTGGGAATCAAAATGCTGTCAAGTTCATGTGTTTCATTTTTAAAAAGAAAAAGGAAATGGACTACTGCTTAAGCTCTTTAAGTTTGAAATTTGTCAAAAGTTGAGACTTCCTAGATACATGTTCCCTAAGTGAGTTCACTCTTTTCAAGTCATGATACAAGAGACCAATTCTTGAGGGAAAATAATAAGCACCCTGCACTGCTGCATTAAATTAAATGTATACTCAAATATGTTGTTTTATGAGATGCCTTGTATACTAAAAGAACGTTTATCCCAAAATATAGATTGCATTTAACTCTGCACTTCTAGGCACATAATGCTTCTTAAGCTTGTGTATATTCATCGTAGGGACAACTAAATTCAATGAGGAATAAATATCTATTGAATGAATCTTGAATTATAGATAAAATATGGCTCAAATTATAGTAAAACATGGCTCAAATTACAGATCTTGAAAGTCCAAAGAGTTCTTACCCGCAAATGTAGAACAACAAATAAGGCACTCCATGGGCAGGAATCCAAAACCTTCAAACAACATGCTCTCCTAGGAAATCATGGGCTCTCGTAGCTGAAGAAAGAATATTTACCAGTTAATTGCAAATGTTTAACACCACAGAACTTAGAAACTAGGTTTCAAATCACAATATCTCGCATTAAATCACAAGCTTTGGTGGCTGAAGAAAAGAACTACCAGATACTGAAAGAGGAGGAAATTAGGTACATCAGATTGGAGATTAAGAACTCAAGACAAAACCTTAACAATGGAAAATGGATGGAGGGGATATCCATACTCTTTTTACAAGTGTTTGTTCACCATACTACTTGGATAATCCTTTTTCCAAGTTAGCATCATCTTCAGCTTGCATTTGAGCAATTTTTGAAGCAATTTCAGATTTCTAGGGTACACAAATTGAAATAAAAAAAAAGGTGATCAAATTCAATCGAAAAATCCCATTTCTGAAGCAATTTCATAATTTTAGGGATGAAATTTTATCATTCGAACATCAATTAAACTCAAAAGCAATAAATTGAAAATTTTTGGGATGGCCATAAAAAAAAATTTCAAAAAAAATTATGTTGTATTATAGATGGCACAAAACTGCTTACATTTTGATACAAACAAAACAACTTAGAACTAACTTCTAAGGCCACGGGTACCTTTTTTTTAGCCTATCATACCAAATAGAAACTATTCCGATTACAAAAATAACAAGAAAAAGAACATTACAAGACTAAATTGGACTATTGAAATGTACCTTGAGATCTATTCATACAGTCCGGAAAAAAGACCGAGAAGATCAAGCTTCATTTAAAGCATATTCACCTCTCACTGTTAATCCCTCTGTGCTATGATTAATTACAAAATTATTTGGCACTCTCACAACAAATAGTACCCAAAATGTTATCATCATCCGATTCCTAATTCATAACCCCAAGGAATCCATTATATCTATCCTTCTTACAACTCAAAGTTGTCTTCCAGCTTCAATGTTTGGGATGTAGCCTCCTCTTCATCATCGTTGATCAAAAAATAGGGATTGTGCGCAATTGGATGGAACCTGTAACCAACAAACACATAGAACACAAGGGTCTCCAATTATCCAACCATGACACTAGTCCAAGCATACCAGTATGTAGTTATGATGATCAAGGCATAAAATACAACATGAGTGAAGTAAATATAGAAGACCACCACAATATAAAATTGTATGAACAGAGTCAACTTCATTAGATTCACAGCTTCCTTGCCATTAGTATGCACATCCTGGCACAAATTGTTTATAGACCAGACAATGGGGAATAAGACATCACAACAATAGTTCATGTAAACTAGGAGAAACATTTGCTTCCAGGAAAGCCAATCCTTGGCATACGAACCAGTCTCATCGATCACCACAATATAAATATTGGATAATACATGCAAGGGAATGAAAACAATGAGAAATTTCTTCTCCTTGCCTTGTAGGTAGGGTTTCAAGAAGAACCATATGGTGCCAATCAAGAAAATCAGGGTAAAACACATAATTCCCTTCAGAAAAATGAAAAAATAAAACATAACATCCCATCCATGGGTTGTTCTTGATCCCTTAATGAAATACTTGTCCTCTTCCTCGTAGAGGAGATTTAGGGCTTTCACACAAATGAGGGCGGCCATGAATGCATTGATCTGGTAGGCTGTAAGACGGTTTTTCACAACCACGTAGATCCAAATCCTAGCTAGCGCAACATATATCAAAGACAGTGAAAAATAGAGCTTCCACAAAAGGGTTTCACCAGTCGAAATATAATCCTTCATGGCATCACCACCCTCCTCTAGATTATAAATAATCGTAGCTACGTCCATTGAAACCATGATGTCACGGATACAATTGGAAAAGACCAAAGTAAACTGGTTTTCTTCAAGCTCTTTGAAATTTTTGTTGAAGGGAAGTGATTTTCCCAAATCCTTAAATGTAAGGAAGGGTGTGATGAACTTACCCCTGAGTACACAACGACTTTCGCCATGTTCCAGATCTTGTAGGACATGAACCAATGCATCTCTAGTTCTTGGGAAGAACCCCATGGATACCAGGTCGATATCATTCTCCTTGATGGCCTTGTATGAGGCATCCTTCACATAGATTTCCAGATGACCTCTGTGCATGAACCCGAATTCGTCGAAGGGAATGATGGACTGGTCATCAGATTGAATCACTAAATGTCTGATTTTAGCTGAAAAAAAGGCAAGAAGCCCATAAAAAATACCATCGAAAATAATAGGATTTCAATAAACCCTGGAATTGGACTCCATCCTGAATATATGAGATAAATAATTCATTGGATTGCAGTAGCGTATGGTCCCGTGATCACCAAAATGTCGTGCAGAGCTAAGAATGTGGAAAAAATCGGTATGGCCATAGCTTGAAACATACCTTGTGCCATTGAATCCTTGAACACGGTCACCTTGAGCATGAGTGAAATGTAATGTTAGAAGGACACCTATCACGTTGGCACCAAAACCCAAATTTCTAAACTACACTAACAACATTCAAAATTGAACCCTTTCGAGCCCTTCTAATAAGTGTAAAGTTAAAATTTCCCTTAAAATAAAATTAAAATCTAAATTTTACCCTTCTAATTAAGAAGGGAATAATTTATGTCAACATTTCAAAAGAAGGGCAACATTTGGAATTACCCATCCATATAAATTTCTCAAGATATTGAAATTCCTATTCTATAAATTTCAACTCATCATTCAAAATATTGGAAATTTGATAAATTATAATAACTCACTCACTCATGTCATGCACTCACTTCTTAGCTATGCAAGATGACCAGTAATGACTGATCACTATGAGACACTAGCCATCAAGATGTGACTCTGAATCCCAATGGGGATGCAATCTAAAGTGTGGCAATGTGTCAAAAACTACGACTATAGGAATAGGGAACAACTACTAGTCTACTACTAGGCCCGAAATAAGCTCAAAACTTTGTTCCTACTACCGATGTGAACCTCGCTACCAATGTCCACTCTTTTTTCGTCAAAATGAAATTCAGAAGGCTAGTTTGATGAGTCCTCCTCTACAAGACTTCATTTCGTTCATGAATATCATGGACTCATGACAACTATAAACAATAGTACTTGATGTCATTCAAATACAAATAATGGCATGTAGCTAAGATCACAAACTATATATAGGTCAATTTATGCAATGCTATAGAGAGGAGTCATTGTGCACACGATATGGAGAATCAATTAGTTAGAAAAAACATTTGGACCAAAGCACCTACACAATGGTTATTAATAAAATTAAAAAAACAATTGTTGGCTCAAGAATAGTCTTTTAATTTGATGGGTGGCATGATCATGATGTAATCTCCCTCCATCCTTTTATACATTTGTGGCTTCTCACAACAATTGTCCTCAATGGTCACCACCAACATACATATAAAAATTACATATATTTACATGCTCTTTTCTATAATCCTCATCTCATAGTCGTAACTAAGGATTATTATGCATATACATCCTCACATTATAATATCAATTAGGTCTAGGCGCAAAGACAACCATAAAATATCAAATGTGTCAAGATGAAAAGAGTAGGAGACAACTATATGTAAGTATTATATTAAATTTACCATATAATAATTTAATTGATGCTATCAACTAAGATTTGACACGTTGGATTGTTGTGATATTCTTATCCCTCCTTACGGTGATTGCAAGAAATTCTTTAAAGATGAAGTCTATAATTTTAGGTCTTCTTCCTAATTATCATGCCTTGTGGTAAGACAAAAAGGAGGGTAGAGTTCTGCAACAACATGGAAAACAATTTTGACATAGAGGTATACACATTAATTGTTTTCATTAAATAACTTAAATTTCCTACCTGTGACTATAGATTCATTGAATCGTGGACTGGTACAAAACATAGATTTGAGAGGCATGAGCCCTTAATTTCTCACACCTAGAACTTTCTCAAATCTAGCCATTAGTAAAATTGTTTTGCTATTTTCGTTCAATTTAAAAGGCAGATTGTTGAGGCTCTAACATGCAATTGGTTGCAAGGCTTCAGTTTACTTAGGCTTGATTCGATTTCCCCTCCATCCCATACATGTGCTTTCACAACAAGTGCTGAACAACAAAATGTGATGCCCCAACCCCAGTTATGCTAGTGTTGCTAACTTGCTTGGTATCTAGGATTTTTTTTTATGTTTTATGAGTTTTTTATTATTTTTTCTTAGGTTCCCAATCCCCATGATTCTTACATCTCTTAAGTTTTGATTGTTTCCCTCTCTCTGGTTTAAATTAATTTTTTGGATATATATATATGGTTGTAGGTTTATTATAGCCTCATTTGCTTAGTGACTTAATTTTGTATATAGTTAATAGTAATTAATTCTCTCATGGTTCTAGTTATTCTTTAAGACTATATTTAGTTACAACATCTTGCAATATGCATAAGGTCGAGTGGATGCCCCAATATGGTTATCACATAGTCTAAGCAGTTTTTCTGTATAATGAAGTGTGCTCCAACTCGAAAAAATACAATAAAATAGGTGTTATGTTAGTGAACTATAAAATTAATGATATATATATGACAAATTAATGTGTTCAAAATAAGTTTGATTGAAAATATATCATTTTTTCATGTAGATATTAAGAGGTGCTCAATTATTTAAAATTGCAAAATTTGGAAAAACAATATTTATTTTTTGCATTTTTTTTGAAAAGGTTTAGTTAATTTATACTTATCAATTGAAGTAATATTATTTATATTGCCCTTCATCTTTGAAGGGCTCCTAGAATAAATGACCTTCGAATTGAAATTTAGATGCCCCCTTCAAATTTGATCACTGTGTACTAATATGGTGTTGTGTGGTATGTTAAATGAAATTTGTACTTGTTTAACTTATTTTGTTTTTCAAAATTTGTTTTATTATTATTATTATTATTATTATTATGGTTAAATGGTTAAACTACACTAATATGGTGTCTTGTGGTATGGTAAATGAAAGTTGTATTTGTTTAACTTTTTTAATTTAATTTTATTATTATTATTATTATTACTATTATAAATATATAACATATTTTTTTCTTTGTATATAGTCAAAAATACTTAGTAACATTTTTTTTAATTTATAATGCAATTAGTTTAATAATTAATATTATTTATATATAAAATATTTAAAAACAAATGTATATAGGTATATTTGTAAAGTTATTTTCAAATATATAATCCATAGCTCACCGCTAGGACATTGTCATAACTAATTTGGTGTCAATAGTGGAGTTGTGACACATGAGGTGGTGTACAATTTACTAAGCTCTAGGGGGTCTCTGAATCCATCTTCAGTCTTAGAATTTAGTAAAATGTACAAATTCATTGTCAAAATTGTAATTTTCCATTGTCGAACTCATCCACAACTAAAAATGACCAATTGTTATGTGGTCATTTTTAGTCTAGATATCTTGTGACCAAATTTGGTCATTTATCTTGGTATTTTTTAGTTTAGTTTTATAACGTGACCAAAAGTGGTCATTTATCTTGTTCTTTTTTAGTTAGCCCACTTAAATTTATCAATTTTGGTCATTATCCCTTGAAAAAAATTGTGGTGACCAAAATTTTTGGTCTCCTGGTCACTAATCCCTCATTTTCCACTAGTGGACATCCGATTTAGAACCCTCATCTTCCAAGTAGTCATCCTCATATTCATCATATATAGGTGGACTGAATATTTCTTTAAAACCACCACATATAGAGTTTATAACAGGATGAGGGAATTATTCAAAAAAGAAATTATAATACTCCTCATGTACAACAATAGGCTGATCATCTTCTGACTCATAAAAATAAAGATTGGGATGTAGAGTGGATTCTAGTTGTTCACCCTTATCATTTTCCATTTCCAAAAAAGCCATGGCATTATTCATAACCTCAAGTTTTCATGTTTGATTAGAAACTCTTAATATTTGTTTCAAAAAATCAAATGAGGAAAACCACAATGGAAAACTTCTACTTTTAACATACTCTTTTCCCATCCTATCTTCATAATTTTGATCATGGATTGGAGCCATATTTTCTTCATTAACCAGTATAGGGCTTGCAAAATTTTCAGCTGGTTTTTAATTCTCTTTTGGCTTTTTTATGTGAGGTTTTCTATTGTCCATAGTGAGTATCCCCAGCATCTTTTCTATGGTCTCCATAATCATGTCCATCTTGGCCTCTAGTGAGTTAGAAGAAGAAGGTTGGGTGAGATCTTTATTCTTTCTTCTATCTCATTCTTCTCTCCCTTTGTCCCTATCAGAAGTCATGTTTATCTCTACCTCTATTGCATCATTCATCATGTCTTCTTGGGAGATTAATTTTCTTTTGCTCATCCATAAGGTAAATTCACTATCAAAAGCTTCATGGTTCGAAATGGAGTTGTCAGAAAAATTTGTGAACCATTTTCTTGCTTCTCTAGCAAGACTTTGGGAAAATAGTATGACTTTAATACCCTCGTGGTCTATTTCCTCTAGATTTTTCCAGTTCAAAAACCACCCCATGTGTTCCTCAGCTGAATACCCCCTTTCCCCATTAAATTGTTTGAGTTTTTGGGCATATCCCCAAAGGAAGTCATGAAGAGTAGCAGGGAGAAGTATAGGTTCACACCTTTTGGTATGACAGACAGAATCAATCTGTTGTGAGGAACTGCAGGGTTATGCAGGACTGTAAGATTAAATGATGAAGGATTCTTAAGCTCTAAAGTGATGGGAAATAAGGATATGGAAGCAGACTGTTCTGTGGCAGTGTATTTTAATGAGGCTAATTCATAGGGAAATAGGGGGCATTCTCGGTCAGACAAGGAGGAAGTAACAACAAATATATCAATTATAGCGCCATGATTTTTACAGGGATAATTTTTTTTATGTGGCTCGGATGAAGGATATTGGTTGAAATCATATGTACAGGATGAAGAGTTGCTTTCAGTTCTTAAAGAACGATACACAGGGGTAAACTATAGTCCTCTTTTGAGTGCCATAAACCATGGGAAATTTATTTTTCAAGCGTAGGAAATGACAAGAAAAAATTTACAAGCAAGGGTAAGATATATTGGAGAATATTCACACTTGAGTACCTTATTTTTCCTCCATGCATTCCCCTATTTTTACATTGAGCTCATTTCCCTAGTAGAGTCGACATAGGAAACACTGAAAATATTTGCAGCTTCTAGGTTCTCGGTATTCCCAGTGGAGTCACCTTCAAAATTATTTGGGTCGAGCCGCTAGAGCATATAAAACCAACATGTGTCTAGGACCGACTGCTCAAATAGGGCGTAGAACTAGGACAATGTTGTTTTTCCCAAGGAGATAATAGTGATCACTCCCCGACAATGATGCCAAGATGTTAGAACTCTGTAGTTTATCCTATGGTTGCGGTAGGATAATCACATGGGTAACCATTTCAAACCAATGTCGAGACTGCATTCTAGCATATATAATCATAGAGGGCTCTCTCTTTATCATAGGAACATTCACATATACATATAGCCTTAACAAGCTTTCAAAACTCTAGATTTCTGATGAGAACAAATTTGTTGGTAAATTTAGAGAGTGTAATACAGACATATATCAAATACCATTGGGAAATGGAGTCACAATCTAAATCATTCAAGGATATTACAACAAATAATGAACAATGGTATTCCCTTGTGTAATGTGAGGAAAAGTGAGTGTAATATTCAATCAAATATCTTCAAGTGATGGTAGGAGAAAGGAGAAAAAGTCCAGTGGATCAAGAGGCACCTATCTACTGATGAATCTCTTGAAAACAACTTTAGCAGCAACAACAATAAGGGAAATAATAGAAATGGAGCATCTAGGAAGGATGAATTCCACAAAATCATTACAGACACATTACGAATGCTATATCTGATGAAAGGAGCGCTTAATAAAATGAATTCCTCACATACAACTAGAAAGCATTAGAAGGAATTTACACATATGAAAATGATGCAAACAGGAAGCATAAATTGAGTAGAAACAGTGTGATGAATCTCAAAAACTCAGAGAAACATTTTTCATTATCACTTCTAAGAAGGTTTACAGAGCTACAATCCAAAGACAGAGGATTCAAAAAATGAAAGTCCACCTCTTAATCCTCTATAGAGGTCACATTTATAGTGCTAAGGGATCTCGAGACCAACCTCGAAAGAGATCCAAATTTAGTTAAAAAAACTTGGAATCAAATATGAATCATCATCTCATATCCTAAGAGCTTTTAGGTGGCACATTCACCATGATTTATACATAAAACAAGAAATATGGAATATAAAACATGTTTGATTAAAACAGAAATACGATGTCTGAGACTTAGACTTGCTTGACTGAAAATGAAGGTTCAAGGAACCTCCAACATTTTTATGTTGACTGATTCCAACTTGTTCCTCTCATGAATGCCCCCTAGTGTCCATCATCCTTGAGCCTGTAGAGTGTACTTGGTCCTTCCAAACTTTTCGAGCGCCTTCCACTGATTTGCAGTGGGTAATTCTAGAGTGGACATTTCCTTCAAAAACACCCACATTTCCACGTGGTCCCTATATGAAAATTCAGGTAGCCATGCACATGTGGCCCTAAAGGTGAACACCATCTCGAAATCGTCGACCAACTTATCAACAATTTCCTTTCTTGACAGAGGCTACTACATATCTACAAATTTGGAATGGTTTTACCCACATTGAATAAACATGTCGTGGTATTATCTTTGTGACCACATGACACCCTTTTCCTGCCAGAATAATGGCAATCCCATTTTTACCAGAGGGTCAAACATTTCGATAAACACTTTGATCTCATGCATCGTGATATCAATATTGGCATCAACAATTTCTAAATGAGGGTATTGATTTACCACCATCCTAGCCCAAAGTGATGACAAAAATCCTGTCCCTTATACCAGCCTTTCTAATTTCCTCTTTTGTTAGCTCATTTTGAAACTCTATAGCATTTTTATCATATTCAACATGCTTCTTATTGAGTTTCTCATTGACTAATGTAACACTTTGTTTGGATGCCTGTATGACTCTTTATTTTCCCATAATGTAATCTAGGTAGGGACTTAACTTGGTTTCCTCTGATACGAGGGCATCCGATATTACGTGCTTTTCCCCCTGTACTGCTGATTTCCCTGTGACCCACTGTATTAAATTCTCATTCTTGTCCTGAAATTCAACACATGTTACCTCTCATTTATTTCTTTCGCGTTCTCTATCCGATGCTAGACCTTCCAGGTTCTTGTTCTGATGCTTCAATCTTGTTAGCTCTAACTCCTTTAGACTTACGTGTGCCAGGGCTCGAACGATGGAGAACTCACCAAGTTTAGTGATGGGAGGAGTGACTGCCTTTTCAAATTCATTCTCTTTCTCTTGTAACCATTTCTATAGATCATCTACTTTTGTCTTGATAGCTTTCTTACTCTCCACTAGGAGGGTCATATCCTTCTACCATTGGTTCTCCTTTTCTAGGAATTTCAGTAGCTAGTCCCGATAGTCTATAAGCTTATCATTCAAGCTCTCTTTCTCCTTTTCCAACTATGATAACTCTAAATCTTGGATCAATTGAGTAGATGGAATCTTCAAATTTTTCTTCAGCAATTTAAAGGTGTCTTCTTTCTCCTTGAGCATATTTTTGGTTCCAACCCCTTTATCAGCTTGGTTTTTAGCCAGCAACAAGTTTCTCTGAAGATTATTGATATGAGCCTTGTGGGCCCTATTTTCTACCTTCTCTTGCCTCAGCTGGTTTTCAACTCTACTCTTGATGATTTGTAGCTTGGATATCTTGAGATTTGACTTCAACAAATTAGTATGGATAATGTCCCATGTCTGCTTATGGAAGTGGATCATATCTAGTACAGGGATGTCATCCAGATTTATCCTCATCTTAGCTAATCTGTTCCTAGAGGTTATATCCAGATTCAATGTATTGTGCTTGTGATCTCTGACAGAAACAAGAGACACCTCCTAACCACAAGCTTGCCTTACCTCCACAGGAAATTTGAGAGACTCACCCATGGTGATGTCTTTGGTTTCTTTGTATTTTTCCAATAGCTTAGAATTTGACTTATAATTGTTGGTTAAGCCTTTAGGTGTCTGGGTAAAATTACATTCTTGAACCTCAAAGGTAGGGCCTTTGGTTTTTACTTGCTTCTTGTTGCCTTTCCCACCAGATCCCCACACCAGTTTACCTGCATCATCCAACTTCAGTTTCTTTGGTGTGTTGATTGTGTCTTCCTCCTCTCTATCCATAGTATCAGAGAATTCCCTCTTGTTGGAATGCTCATGGACACTAGATAGAGGTGTAACCTTCTCTGCTACTGGACCTAGGCTTGAAATTCCAAGTGGAGGTGAGTTATTTCCCTATGGTGGAGAAGTGGGGTCCTCCTCCATACCATCATCTCCCTGCTTCTTCTCGGGGTATTTTGGCCAATTAGTAGCCTCCAAAAGGCCCGCCACCTCTTGGTGCTCAAAAGGATTATTTTTGTTTGCCTTCCTTTTGTTTTATATGATGTGATGTGGATCATAACTGGTGGAAGCCTTAGTAGAGAACCCCATCCCTATTAGTGGGAGAGAATCCTTTTTCATGGTAAATGGGCCTATGGTTGAAGGAAATTTTATTTCTGAATACTTCTTGAAACTCAGGAAGTGTTCATTATCCACTATCAGCCTCGGTCTGATCAGCTCTAAAGATAAAACCTTGAGAGTCATCAAGGGAGGCAGTGTGTAGGGTTGGTGGACAAATCCATATAGCTTGATACTTGTACTTTGCTATGATAAGAACCAATATCCAATCCTCTTGTCAAGGGAGGATTGTAGGGTTTCTTTCATCTTAGGTAATTCCCTAGGTAGCTATCTCTGGAAGAAGGCACTATATACTCATGTCATCAAAAGGTTCATGAATTTGGTGTAATAATTATCGACCTCCTCTGTGATCACCATTTCTTAAAGCTAAAGGTTATCTTCATTGAAAGACAGGAACATTCTCTACAATTAGTACTGAAATCTAAAGGTTTGGGTCTTAGGGAAATCTACTATCTGAGAGTGAATATTATCATCTAGGAACTCGTCAAACTTGAGGCAAGAAATAGGGACTGATTGGATGGGATCCTCTAAGTCAACTCAAAAGGTGATTAGGGTGAATAAAAAACTCATCATGGGCTCTATTGTGGAAATTGAACCCAGGTGTTAGAACAATTACACTCACAAAAATTGCCAATTACACATGCAAATTACACACAAAGGAGACTGAATATGGGGCAGAACACTAATCTGTATTGAATAAGTGTACAATAGCCAACCTTGTGAAGTCATAGGCTGCCACAATAAATAATTACACTAGAGATTTGAATTTATTGGGATGCCATTCAAATTTGTCAAAAGCAGGCTTACTAAATCTAAGCAAATCCCCCATAGGTTCATAAAGCAGCTTCCAAATTTGTCTAGGAGCTCACTAATTGGAAAAATCAATTAGGAAAGATAATAGGTGATGGAAGGAAAACTCATACATGCATTTATTAGGAGAAAAGAGTGGAGGATGATGAGAACAAAAAACAAGTTAACTTCACCTAGTCAAACTTTCCCAACTGCCTTAAAACTCAACAAAAGAAGGCAATAAAGTAGAAAAAGTAGACATGCGCTAGGAAGGATAAGAATAAAGAAAAATTGATTCCAATAGGTTTCCCAAGAACTCCATGACTCATTTTTATCAAGTTTGACCACTTTGGACATGTGGAGGACAACTTGCATAAGGTGGAATATGGAAACTAGGCAAATAAGACAAAAATGGATTAATTAATGTCTAAGGTAGCTAACTATGGGTTGATTATTCTAAAACCCCCCCTTAAGCCTGACTTATGAGTAAAATATCAGAAAATTATAGGACCTAGAAACAAGTCTTAGTCACCCTTTACATACTGCATGTCCATTTAACTAAGGAAAGAGGCAAAAACCTAGTAGGAAAAATCCTCCCTTAAACATGGAGAGTAAAAAAAAAATTGAAAATATTGTCATCAATCATGCTTCACAGCATGATAAAAAATCCCTAGTAGTGATTTGAGATTGCTGAATGTCTGCTCGCAAAAAACTTTGGTGAATATATCTGCTACTTGTTCTGAAGATGAACAAAAGAGTAGGTGAATGGTGCCACCATGCACAAGTTGTCTGATGTAGTGCATATGTATCTCAATGTGTTTGGTTCTCTTTCTATGAACTGGATCATTGTAGATTTGAATGGTACTCTGATTATCACAATAGATAGTAGTCACTAGTACAAAATGAGGAATTAGCTACTAGGTAACTAAAATTTCTAGTCACCACAGGTTTTCCAAGTGATTTACTACTAAATATGAGCAATTTTGATTGACCCAACTATAAACGGCTAAAATTAACAACTAATTTAGTCACCAATTAACAAATATGACTAGATAATAAGTGACAGAGTTAAAAATGACTAAAATAAATGACTAATTTAGTCACGGCATAAAAAATGACTAGCTAGAAGAATATGAATTAGTCATTTATGTTAGTCATTTTAATTGTGTCATGGAAAATTGCAAATTTGGCAATGAAGAGTAATTTTTGTAAGTTGTCTACCTTATATTAGTAATATTAGGGCCATGCACCTTGATCTTCAAAGATCCAACAAAGAAATTGCATAAATTTTCTCTTGACCATCTTTATCCCTGCTGCATCATTGAAACAAACCCGGTTAAGCACGTTCCAAAGGAAAATTATGTTCCTATGTCAATTATGAATTAGGTACTAGAACTAGTACCGTATCATTACCTAGATAGAAGCATCAAATCCCCGTATCCCCTCGAGAACAGGCCATTCGAATGCACCTCCTCCACGTAAACTTACCAAATGCATCCAATGCATGGCCAAAAAAACATGTCAACTTCGTATTTCTAGGCTGAAGGTATCGTTCGACCCCCGCTCCCCTGTTTTTGCACTTGATACCCTATTTTTGTAGACAATAAGTCGGTTCAGGATCTTGTAGTGACCAGCCGGAGCGCTTCAAAGGTATGGTTCTTGCTGCTCTGATTGTGTTCATCACTCCAATCAATAACCAATTGTTATGGTTTTTTACATGTCTCAATGCTGCTGAAGTTACTGCTTCTAGTACTTTAGATTTGCAATTATCACCATCTCCAGCCTATGTGCTCATAACCATACACTACTACATTTCGATCCAAAATCCGACGGAAAAATCCGACGGCGCGTGGTTTTCTATTTTTAAACTCACCAAAAATCACAAGGATAATTTTTTTTTTTTTAAATGTGGCCACAAGTGTCGCTTAAGCGACGGCTAGTCTCATAAGCGTCGCTTAAGCGACGTCTAGCCTCATAAGCGTTGCTTAAGCAATGACGCCTCATATTGGTCATTTATTTAAATAAATACACTTAATTGGTTTAGTTTTCACTCTACTGGAAATCTCCATAACTAAATTGTTTTTAGGCATGTTACCCAAGACAACAATGCCATTAGTGTTATATATGTGGTTGCTTATGAAATTGTTATTGATATTGTGATTATAAATCACTACAAAGGTTCTTAATGTAAATGAGGTGCATTGTTTTAATTATGGTCTTTAATAGGAACTTGGTCATGACACCTACCAGACCAAATACATTAAGCATTCGTGTCAAAGTATATAAAAAAAATATAATAACAAATAAATACCAACATGATGCATATTATTGCACATATGATGCAAATAGTTCACAACCTATGAGAGAATGGTTCAAAGTTGATTTTGTTTACTCCATTCATATAAATAGAAACATGGTGAAAATAATATGGATAGGATTGGAGCAGGCTTCCCAATACATTAACAATTGCAATTATATTTTGTGCTATGGGAGTGGTAACTATAGCGCTCTACCCACCAAGCCCTCTCATCCCTTGGATCCAAATCGATGGTGGAAATCTATTATTTCTTTTAGACTTTCACCCTGGCGGGACTAAGGAGGGGTATACAGACAGGTATGTCTTCGAGTTAAACTGCCCACATCAACACTGGCTAAGAGGAAGGAGATGCAAGTTACCAACAGACAAGATATAAGATGTACCTGTTCAATCCAGACCCCGTTCAATCCATAACCGAGAGATAACCCCCGAACGGGATGCGTTGTTAACCATGGATGGCTGCTATGTGTATGCAGTTAATGGATGGCTTATGTAAAGAGCTTATATGCGCTGTTACCGTCTTAAGTGAGTGGCTTATTGGGTTTGACAGGGTTGCATTAAAAAATGTTTATTTGGCTAAAGCATAGCAACTCCATTGACATGGGAGAAAATTACACAACTCAACACAGTGGTCAATAGGTAATTCTTCATCTCGTGAACAATAGGAGAGGGCCGAAGAGGATAAGGCCGTAGGGGACAGAGCTCGCAGAGGAGAGGGCGGAAAAGGAGGGTTTGCAAAGGAGGAGGGTTTGCAGAGGTCACACTGAGGCTGACAGAATGCCCCAAATCGATGAGTAATCTATGTTTGCTTAAAGAATTTTGATTTCAAATTAAAAAAAAAACAAGTTCTTTATGCAGAAGAAATCTTTATTTAGCATGGATTTATACTGGTATGGAAAAGCTGAAAAGACTGTGTTCATAATATAGTTTAAAATATGAACTTCTCTTCCCTTGAATTTCCCTTTCACTCTCTATTTGAGGTGAGGGTCATTGCTGTTGCATTGCATTGCAGTTGGGCTAATGTTATATTGGGACAGGTCATAATGCATAGGGCTAATGTTATCTTCGGACAGGTCATAAATCTTCACAAACTTGTTGTTCACCACTTTTGGCATCATTGTTGTCATTTTGTTCCTGTAGTTTTTACACTAACATAAATAATAGGTTTACTATTATGTCGAGAGTGTGTTTTGAATCAGAGGAAACAAGCACAATGATTATCTCTTGTGTGCATACTGCATACCAATAGAGGAAATTGCCATGTTTTGTTCAGGTTGACTGCAATGAGAGGTTGCATCTATTTGCATTTTCTCATTATGTGCTTTTATATGTTGGCATGCATAGGTTTTACCGGTGCTGGGATGGGGTTCTATGTAGGAGAGGATAGAAATATATGCCCGTAAATGTTTTGGACACTTGTGCAGGTTGCGTGAGAGATAGTTCTTTATTCTCTTATGCAAGGAATGGATATAAGAGCATAGTTTTTATAGATTTGGAATGTTTGCATTTGCACAACTGTGCACACAAATTGGGGGGCAAAAGGTCCTTGATAATTATCTTTGTGTGTATCCTGTTAATTTTGATATTTTCTAGTATCTTTGTGTGTATCTTGTTAATTTTGATATTTTCTTGCTTTGCTTTGTTTGCAGACTTGTCCGTTGTTACTTCGGGTTTTTACCAAGGTATGTGAAAAGTACTTTATTTTAAGCATTTATTGGATAAATAAGGTTGTGGATATCCTTCAAATCACATGGTGCTCAATCTGCTTGTGAAATATTAAATTCAGTCCTCAGACAAAATTGGGATAAAATATTGCAAATACTTCTTCTATGCACATTATGTGTGTATCCTAAATTCCTAATGCAGTGCAGGTTATATACGTTCAAGATTCCTTTCTATATTTTAGCCTTTGGCCTACATATATGTGAGAGTGATACAAAATTAAAAAATATTAGATTCAGAAAGTACAAACTAGATGTTTGTTTTTCTTCAAGCTTTTTTTGTTAGAAGCTCTGAGAAACACCGCCCTGAGGTCAGGAGCTGCACTGCATGATAAGAAATTCCTTCAACTTAGGTGCTAGGTCGAAGGGGTATCTATTCTGCCATATTTCCCCAGTACTTGCAATCGTCCTCATCCCTTTTTGTCATGCCATTTGGATTGCGAGGAGGGTTGGCGGGGCAAACTACAGGAGAAGTGAAACCCTGGTGGACAGCTCAATACACCATCAACCTCACTAGTGAACCAATGCCCTCTTGAATTTCTTCAGGGTTTTCAATGAAAGTTTGATTTTGAATGCATAAAATAATTTTTTTTGCAATACAAGGAGTTAATATTTCACCAACTTTTTGTTCATAGTATATCTTGTACCCATGAGATAACTGTATTTGTTACTCAAACCAGAAATACTTTTTACTGAGGTTCTGGTATGCTTTATGATTTTTGGTCTCTGTTAAAACTTGGAAAGGTAGTGGCTAGAATGATCTCATCTCTGGATGCAAAGTTTTTATGTATATCCATTTCGTTGAGTACTTGCCATAGTGCAATATTAACAGCACTGGTCTATATTTTCTAGTTTTCATGACCATGTTTCTCTATTGGGGTTTTTGCAGTTTGGAAGTCATCATACTGCAGAGGACTTTGCAGTTAGAGGCAAGGAGCCAAAAGACGAGGTGCAAATTTACACTTGGAGGGATGCTACACTTTGAGAGCTAACAGACCTGGTATGAAGGAATTAATTCATTCTCACTTTTATTGCAGGAGCTTTGCTATTTTCATACAAGTGTTTTTCACATTAATTAAATGAGTTCTAATATAGATGGTCTTGACTTTTAAGTAACCAGGCATGAGCTTTGGAGTTGTCTTTTCTTAGCGTTTGTCTTCATAGTTATCGATATGGGTTGGTTTGTGTGAGGTTCCAGTGTCCTTGGGCGAGAAATCATTGTTAGGGATTCCAATCATTTCCGCCGTTTCTTGGATGGACAGTGTTCTTGTGGGGATTATTGGTGAAGCTAATGGTTGCAAATTACTAGCACGAGCTGATAAGGAAACTGCATTGTACATTTTTGAATTGGCCTTCTGACATGATCGAATACCAGGTAGTCATTGATTTCTGGGAAGTTTACTAGTTAGTAACCAACACAGGATGAACTGATGGTATCAGACTTCATTTGGCCCTTACAAGCTGTGATGTGCGCTTAGACCAAGCAAATCAGTGCATATATTAGCTAGATCATGGGGTATACTTGTTCTGATAAGATATGACAGTCATTGAACATCCTCTATAATGTATTGGGTTTTTTGTTCAAAGTACAATGAGAATTTTCCTATCCATTTCTTTCAGAATAAAACCAAATAACAAAAATTCACCACTTTGTTGTAAATAACTGAAGATTTCACGACATCTGTGGCCATGGTACCATTTTGTTATCAAGTGGATCTGGACTAGCAGATCTACAAAACAACTCTAGAAAACCAATCCTGTTACTGTTGGACGTCTCTCTATTTGGACTGGTGCCTTTCCAGTCTCAGGGTGGTGTCCCTAGGGGTTTTATGCTGTTCTTAAGCTAATGAATCTGTGTAATAAATCCAATTGATCAACACACAAAAACATGCCCTTGAAATGTCCAAAATAAGTCAAGGGTAAGGGATAAATTCTTATGTAACACTAACTTTATGAAATTACCTACAGCTGATTGAGCAGTATATCCTAGCAGCATTTTTTCCAGCCATGAAGCCAAAGTAGATGAATCCATCAATAAGAGATTTTCTTGCAAGGTGTGTTTCAAGTTAATATAACTCGGATCACCTGTTAAAAGATTAACAAACAGCTGTAGAACCTTCGTATTCACTGACTCATTATGGCATCCATCCAAAGAATCAATTAAAGGAAAAAAGTTACCATTGCCTCCAAGAAATTCCCGGAACTTGTTGGATTGGTTCAACATCAATGAGTCCTCAGTGTTCCCCAAATAAAACTTAAGCAAAATGACTTTACTAGGATTCTTTCTTAGGCATTCCACCATATCAGTTGCACTTGTAAGTAGATTCTCTTTAATAGATAAGTTAACCTCCTTGCTTGAGTTCATTTCTTTTACCAGGATTTCCATGCTCTTCAGCAAAAATAGATCACTATACATACATCTCTCTTCTATAGAGGGAATTAAATTATTGAACAGGATTCTACATTTATCATGTATACCCTCAAATAGCCTGTCAAACTTTATGGTCATTATGACCTCAAGCAAACTATTGAAAACTTCTGCATCAACCTCAATCCCCCCTAAAGCATCTCTTGCTCTGTAAAATTGCTCAATTGTATACAAAAATCCCTCAATGGAGAGGGTAGAACACTTGGTGATGAAGGAACATTTTGGCACATTGTTACCCACTATGGGTTGCCCCCTTATTTAGTGAAAATTCCATATCCATAGCCATTAAAAAACATTGAGGTTTTTCTAGGGTGTATCGTGGGATAT
>LPNX010204796.1:64801-131749 GCA_001517045.1 Pseudotsuga menziesii | reverse complement strand
TCCCTAATAGCATCTACTCGTTTCATCTATGGCTGGGAAGATTACATTTTGAATTTGTGAGGGTGTATGTGCTAGGCATTAGTATACATTCTTCATTGACTACCAGGTTAAGAAGACTACTCCACTATCTTCTGATTTGGCCTCAATTTGTCTTTCAGTCAGGGTTTAATCTTATGATATGCTTTGATTACCTATGCATGCCAATTTCTGATGCACACTGTTTATTACTTTCTTCCTTATAGCATCAAGTTATCAACCCTTTTATCTATGGTTGGGAATCCTGCATTTGGATTTGTGTGTGTGTATATGTTTGAAAATAGTATCCATCCCCACTGCCATGCAATCTTCACAGGCGGCCATGTTAAGAAGTCTGATATATACTATAATTTGCCTTTGATTTGGTGATAGTTCAGAGTTTACTCATACCACATGTTTCAACTTTCTACTTAGCCAATCCTTTGCCAACATTGATTCTTTGCTCCCCCTTACAACGTTAATTCATTTAATTTCTGGTTGGGAAGCCTGTATTTTGTGTGCGTGTGAGTGAGTTAGTGAGTGAGGCATTTGTATCCAATGTTAATCCTTACTGCCATCCAATCTGGATGTCATGTCCTGTTAAAAAGACTGATCTGCTCTGATTCGACCCTATTATCTTACATCTATACTTAGGCCAGTCCCTATGCACATTGATGCTTTGTACCCCGTTAGAACATTAGCTCATTTCATTTCTTGTTTCGAAGCCTGCATTTTGGATTTTCATTTTCAATAATAAGAATTCTTTGTTGGTGATCTTCACAGGTGGCCATGTGTAGCGGAAGCACAAAAGCTTATGAAATAAATATATAGAAATATTTATAAATTGTATAGATCGATAAAATGAAAATTGATAAGGTGATTAATGTTACAATTGAGGACCCCATATAAATAGGACTATTTGTGCCATTTCACATGAAGGGGCATGTCTTTTAATTCAATAATAATTTTCTTTTTATTTATTATTATTTATTATTTGTTATATATATTTACATCGATAGGTGTTTATATAGTAGAATTTGGGGTGGACTAGCATCTATGCTTTTCCTAGATTGCACGAGTACGAGACAAGTGTACTGTCCAGATTGATTTTATGGCAGTCGTTACAAATTCGAAATAAACAATTATAAAAGAAAAAATTATATAAAAATTAACTGGTAGTTGATGCATGGATAACTGGGAGCTGATGCATGGATAACAGACAATTAGTGGCATACAACCCATTTAACTAGACCAAGTAACAAATAACTTAGCTGTGGCACTTAATTTGTGACCTGTCGGTGTTCATCGACCAAAAGTTAAGTGGCTTTGCTAGTTATATATATAACATTGCTGCCTTCTTTAAACCGCTTAGTCCTCAAAGCGTTGCTATTAATTTGCCCTAGTCTCTAAGTCTATTTTCGCCTTATTTAAAACATTGCACTGTCTACTTGCCTCAGTTGTTCCCAAAGTCATATTTCACAAAGGAACTTCATCTTGATTTAATCTCACCTCTGAAATTAGAGGAAAAGTTTTTATTATATGGAAGCGCAAAAGCTTAATGTTTTGCCTCTCCAACTATCAGAACTTGGAGTTTTGTCTCTCCAGCTATCAACCCCTATCAAGGATCTTATCCCTTTGATATTGGTTGGATCCAAGTAATCTTGCACTGGCAGGCAAGTGTTTTGCATCACAACTCATGGGGCATCATTAATCTGCCTTTTGGTTGTACCAGGTCGTAACCCCAATTCTCTTAGCTTTTGTATGGATCTCACTTAAGAGTCTTTGCCTTAATCTCTTCTCTTTTGGGAATCCATTTATTTGCCCTCAGTTCGACTACATTGCACACCATGAATTGTATCCTCGATTCCAATCGGGAATCTTTGCCAAGATTGTTTACGTGAGCCATGTATGAACCAAAAATCGATATTTCTTTTGTTTGGACTCACCAACCTCTTCCAACTATTTTCCAATCAACGAAAATCGTTGGCACAAGACCTCCACATTTTCAGCATTAGGAGCAGCTTTGATGTCTTGCCTGAATGATTCTCGAATGCAGACATGAACAAAAGGTTTGGGTAACATCTTTTGTTTGAATAACTCTTTAATTAATCTAATATTTCCTAGAGTTTTCCTTTTCAAGGGTTGCTCTTTTTCTAGGCTTTCAGGTCTAGTCATTTCTTTCAATTGAACATGCATGTTGTTATGCCTTAGAGCTACTGCAACATTCCAGCAGGACCAAACCTCGAGCAAGGGGTTTTAATTTTTTTGTAAAAGGCCAAAGCGGGGTTGTATTGTATGGATATCTGGATCAAGGGCTGTTTCCCCCTGGACTGGTCATGGTAGGCCCCCTTGGTTTCACTCTTAGGAGTACTTGGTTTTTGTGGCACAGTTGACTGCCTCTTCGGTGTGTGGATGTTCCCACCATGCAGGGCTTTAATCCCGTGGGTTGGTGTCCCGGGACTCTAATGCTGACCCACTAGGACACATGACCACCTTGGTTTTTGTTATGAAGAGGTGATTGTGTTTTGTAAAGGGCTGTCGTCCCCTATTTAGCACACCTCCTTCACCCACTTGGACCTCTTTTTAGCATTCAAAAACTCCTCTAGTGTTTGGCCTATGATGCCATCCTTGAGCCACAAGCTTTGCAAGGGGGGCGTTGAGGGATAAAACACTTCTTGGGGTTAGTTGGGGCATGGTGTCCCCCTTTGGCTCACTATTTCATCAAGTGATGTCTTATTTTAGTCTTATTTGCTATTTTATGTCTACTTTAGGACTTAGTCCACAATTTGTGGGATAACTACCCTAAAAATATTCTAATTTAATGTTGACTTGTAGGCCCAATTTTAAGTTAAGTCGATGATGTGCTCATATAAATAGATCACCTCACCTCATTGTAAAATCATAAGGACAAGGATTCTAATATGTTTTCTTTTCTTTTTCTCCTACTCTATGAGCTATTGATGTGATCTTGGGATGCTTTTTCTTGCTTGGTGGATGAATGTGGATTAATATAAGGTTTATTTTGTGCTCTTGCTAAGTGGATGCTAAGAATGGTTGAAATAACTCATGCTCAAGGATGACCTAAGGTAATTCCTTGCTTATTTCTTGATTAATGTTGGCATATTTTCTCTTAAGGTAGGTCTAATGTTGCTCATAAGATGCTTTGGACTGAATCAGGGTCTTATGTTAGCATTTTGTCTACTTGCTTGAGGAGACCTTCCTTTACAGGAGCTCTCCATTGTCATGTTGGGCCTTGGACTTCCATAATTGCCCTAGTTAGTGCTTTGCTACCTAACCCTAAAGGCTGCTAGCTTATGCCCTAGCTGCAAGTATTGAAAGCCATCTCAAATAGAGGGACGTTGATCTCGATCTCTCATAGCCCTAGGGTTAGAGAAGGTAATCTAAAAACCCTACCTTCAACTCTCTTTTATCCATTTCATTGAAACTGTGTGGATACTATCAATCTGATTTTTGGTGGTTGCGATAGGTAATTTGCTAGTTTACTTGTTTTTCCTTTCTGGTACTTAATCACAATGCAAATAACTGATCCACTTCATATGGTGTGCATTCTTGATCTTGCTTAGTGTTCTAAGGATTAACACTGCTTGAAAATTTCTTGGACTGGTGTGCAAGGGGTCTTCAGTGTTGCATCAATGCCACATCCATGGCATGCTCGTAGGAATCCATGTCAATATTGAAGGCTTGTTGAGTGTCAGGTTAGGCAAGAATAGGAGTAGTGACGACTCACAACTTGATGTCCAATCTCTTTGAACACTTCTTACTGTGCAATGCCCCAACTAAAATTGACTTGGTCACAATTCAGAGCATTAGGAGGGTGCATGACATGGGAAAACTACACTTTAAATTTCCTTAGATGATTTATCAGTCCCATGAAGTTTTGTAGGTTGTGATTATTCTTCGGCAGTGGTCAGTTGGCAATGGCTGAAATCATTTTTAGAACAATGTTGAATCCATTTTGGTTCTTGCAACATCCGAGACACACTAGTTTTGTCTGCCTGATTGTATGCTTCTTCATATGTCTAATTCCTTCTCTTGTCGCAATATTGAGCAAACTTGGCCCAAGTGCTTCAGATGGTCCTCCCAGGTTCTACTAAAAACTAGTATGTTGTGTAGGTACACAATCACAAAACAGTCAAGATACAATGTGAGCACTTTGTTCAACATCCTCATAAATGTCACAGGGGCATAAATTTATATTGAATGACTTCACCAACTATTCAAACAATCCTTGTCATGGCTTGAAGGTTGTCTTCCATGTATCTTTTGGCTTGATACAGATCTAGAGGTAACATTCTCCTTGTGCCATTCTTCTTTTGGAACCAAAACAATGGCAGATCCACAAAGCAACAAGTTGGGTCGAATTTGGCAATTGTTGAACAACTCCTGTATCTTCCTCTTGATCTCCTTGTTTTCCAACAATGAAGACCTGCATAATGCGGCTTTCAATAGAGCAACTCCATGTTGTAACTTAATGTAGTACTTGATTGCATGGCTTGGAGGCATTCTGTATAGTTCCTATAACAACTCCAAATAGTGCTACAATAACTTGTCCAACTTCTTCTGCTCTTTTAACTTCTCATATTGTGCTGGATCTGCATGCAACAAGGCCTCTGAGTCTTGGTGTTGGTTTGAGAGTGCCACTCTCCTTCAATGGCCAGCAGGCTGTTAAAGCAAACTGTTCCAAAGCTTTTTATTAGTCTCTAGCCTTTAGTGGTTGAATGAGCAGGGCACTGGAATTTTTTCTGTTGTCACTGAGTAGGCTTGGCCATCTTTGACAAAAATCTGTAATGGTTTAAGCATCAAAGCTAGATTGCATCTCAATCCTAGAGATATGGATTGTTGAATATCAAACCACACACATCCAACAAAACAACATTGAACTCTCGCTTCATCTCTATTGTCTACTGAGATGGAGAACATCACTTTTGCACTTGCACTAAAAGGTGCAAGCCCTTGTTATTTCTAAGAAAAATCAAGGGGTAGGGTTTAGGATGTGTGATTGTAGGTAGATTCTGCTTCTTTATCACTGCTTTTGAGCTGAGATCTCATTGGTTGCCAGTGTCAAACACTACAGTCACAAGCTCCTTCTTGAGTTGGATCTTAGTGGAGAGTAGGATGCACGATCGCCATCAAAGAGATGCATTCCATCGTGCTGTCAGGTATTGATATCTATTTCACTCCTTGCTCTATCATGGTTGACTTTTTGTGCTTCTCTACAGTGTAGTGTCCAACATTCATCCTTGGATGTCCTCTGCACTTATGATACTACAGAAGGAAACACTCTTCTTCATCAATGCACTGTGTCCTTCCTTTGGAGAGATGGAGTTAGTCTTCTTCTGGACAGAGTCACTGAATGGCTTCTTGGTCACACCATATTTTGCAATAGTCTTCTTTCCTTAATTGGAATTAGCACCAACAACATTATTAGTCTTCCTCCAATTGTTTGATGCCTCTGCTTACCTAGCTTTTCGACAGTCATATTCGAGAGTGTGGATGCCCTGCATCTCATGCCCCTTCTAAATTGGTGCATTTAGTCCACCATTGAACTTGGTTGCTAGTTTTGCTTTCTGGTCCATCACTCTTCACCGAATTGTATAGTGGTGAACTTCTGGATGTAAGCATTTACTATTTGGTTGGACCTCTATTGCAGGTATTGCCACTGTTGTTGTTGTCCCTTGTAATAATTGGCAGGATAGAATTTATTCTTGACAGTGACTTTGAATTTGTTCTGTTTCATGGCTTGTGTGGTGCCAAGGGTCACTCTGTGATCAAATAAATTCTCACATAGCAAAGCTTCTTTGCACATGCACAACTTTAGCTTCGTATGTGAATTACTGTTCTTCATAAAAGGAATCTGACTACTTTAGCCAATCATTCAATTGCAGGGCAGCCATCTGATTCTTGTAGGGTGAAATCTCCACCTTGGTTTCCACCTTGAGAAAGGAACCCAGATTCATTAGTGAGCCTTCTCCAATACCACTTTGATTTCATGTTGGGAATTACTTCTAAAGGGTTTCTAGTGGATGGCAGCCTGTAAAGTTGCAACATAGGGTGTTAAATTCTTCAGCGAATGGGCCATATTAGTCAGCGTTCCAATGTCCATCCATAGACCCAACCTTCACATTCATATTGGGAATTTTTTGCTTTGAGTAGTTCAATGCAGCTCTGCATTTCATTGTCCATTTCTTTCTTTCTCTAAGAGTCTTTTTCATAAATTATATATAATCTCCAGCGACTTCTTGCAAAACAATTCTATGATACCAACTTGATTCCAATTGCACACTAGCAGAAACTTTGCATCCACAACAACAACTGCAATGGAGTAATCTTACATACACAGTCCCTAAATAATGGTGCAGCAGTTAGTTAATGAATTCAGACGAACATAAATGATTTCAAGAAACAACATATATGACTGACATGACAAATTGGGCAGTGGCTCAATTCCTAATTCTTGTCTAAATAATGAGCCTGTACAACATATGAAAAACATCAAGCTTTATATCACTGCTAACTATCCTCAGCCAACTACCTGAATGAATTCAACTTCACTCTTTACTATCAGAAAACGGGGGTATAAACAATACAGCACAAGGGAAGGTCAACTATTTCACACCCCTTCTGTTCATATCCAAAAGTAAATTAGGGTGTAAGTTCCAGGAAGATGAAAGGGACACAGAAGAAGATGGTGATCCATTATGATTGTTGGGTTTCCATGTGTAACTGTTTGTTGAGCTGTCTGTCCACATCAGTGCACCTCTGCTGAATTGAACTGGGTGTTACTGGGACGAAAAACATGTGCCAAAGTAGTGCAACAAATTTAAATGCGACCAAAATTCTGGATAGTGCAAGTGGGTCACAGTGCTTGAAAGTGTGACTTTAAGTGGTCCATAACACATTGCTGGATTGTGATTTTGATGCATGCCAAAACTGTGTGCTCATACTTTTAAATGATTTTATAGGCTAAAGTCTAGCATGATTCCTTCAGCCATGGATTTAGTGAATCTCTGACTCTGTCCAGGATCAACTTTACTCTGGCTTGCATGGATTTGGTCATAGTTCAGAGTCACTCACACCATATGTTTTTAGTTTGGTAAGTGTTGATGCAAATGATGCTTTGTTCCTCATTACAACATTAGTTTATTTCATTTCTGGGTGGGACATCTCATTTTTCATTTTCAATATTGAGAAGTCTCTGCTGGCAATTAAGCAATTTCATATGCTTCTCACTGTCTAGATGCTACTTTTTGTTGTTTCTTTGCGCTTTTCCTAAATGTGTGTTTTGGTGTGGAAGTTCCACAATGTTTGTTTGCAAGAAGATTCTAAAGATCTATCCTTTTAGGAGTTGTTGTCTGGCTGGTCATTTTATTGCTGTCAAGCCATTGCTTTGGGTTGATACTGAATGCATATAAAGTCCCAAATGAGGGCATTCAGCAATGTTTGTAGAATGTTGTGCAGGACTTCCTGAAGGTTTGTTCATTTAGGGTATAGCCTTGTAAATCATGCATATTACTTTTCATATTCTCTTCGGACTCTTGCATGCATGTCAATTGCTGTAGAACGCAGCAATGCTTGTCTAAAAATTGTGTAGGACTCTGAGCTTGTGCTTTAAATATGTTAATTTCCTTGCTTTGTCATCCTTGTTACTTCAGGCTATGCCTTTCAGCAGATGATGTTTCAGCTTGATTTCAGATATCAAAATGATCTGTTATGGCCCATGGATATTGTTTTGTTATTTTGTATATGTTCTCTCTAATGACATTTTAATGGTATTGATTGCTTTGGGTTGTTATGCATATCAAGTCCAAGGGAGGGCATTCAGCGATTTTTGTATAAATGTTGTGTAACACTATTTGAAGGTTTGCTCTTTTAGGGGTATTTCCTTGTTTAGTCATGCATATTAAGTTTCATATTCTCTTGGACTCTTACTCAACCTTCAGGCCATTCGGGAGATATTTAGTATTTACTGTAGGACGCAGCAATGCTTGCCTAGATGGTGTGCAGGACTCTGACCACATGATTTAAATATGTTAATTGCCTTACTTTGTATGGTCCCATGGATATCATTTTGGTGTTCTGTACATGTTCTCTCTAGTGACACTTTAATGGTATTGATTGCAGGACGGTTACTTGGAGCATGGTGTAACCTGTTAGAGAGGTTTGGTCAAAACTCCCTTCTCTCAGGCTGCCAGTATTGACATCTGTGTGAGAAAAGAGTTTAGTTGAGAGTGGGAAAGGAACTTTTTGAGCTGGAATGCCTCGGTAAAAACATCAATGTTGTAATCAAGGGCTGTATGCATCATTCTTGTGGTTATTGTCTACCATACTCTAGATAAGATATGTTATAGGATTTGTGTAATAGTTGGGTGTATTACTAGTAAATGAATTGAAGGTTCAACTAGGATCAGATTTCCCTTGCACATAAAAGGCTGTCAAGTATATTGAGATGATTAACTTTGATATAATTCATTTGTATATTAATTGTGAGAATTATTACATAAAACAAGACACTCTCCTGTCTTGAGGAGGACTGAGATTCCTCTCTTCATTAATGTGCTCAAGACCAGTATTGAGTGCCGGAATAAATATGATTCTTTCTATGTTAATGTTTAATTATTTTCAATGGGCCCATTCATTCCTTCACTATATATGTTGTCTGTGTAACTGGATACTGATTTCAAGTTGCATGAAGCATTAGCATGTTTGCTGATCAAATAGCTTCTCTGTTTCCAACAAAAGTTTCAAATGGCATTCTTGATTTGCTTTTTGAGTAAGAAAATCACCGAATTAACGTTTGGCTAAAAGTTTGGGGTCATGAAAACTATCTTTCCTCTGTTCCCTGCAAGCTTCCTCTCATTAGTGGGACATGAGTCACTCTGTGTTTTCATGGTCAATGGGCCATAACAAGGTGGAGTTTTTAGAGTGGATAAAATTGTCTATGAAAACGTAAGAAGGTTGCTGACTATTAGATTGGTCTCTCTTTTGAAAATCACTACTTTAATTGCAGGTCTAGTGGCTACAATAGTTTGACAATTCAATGCTCCAATTTTAATCCCTATGTTAAGCTGGGTCATGGATGGGAGACAGCAAGAATTATCTGAAACCTTGTTGAATGTATGGCCATCATCATATAGCTTGTCAAGATGGTCAATCCAGTTCCCAATCACTATCTAATATTTACAGTCTTTTCAATTGCATTTGTTATTTATTAAAGACCTTTCTGTGTGTTTGTTTGCTGAACATCAAAAAGGAAATGCAGTCTCTGGAACACTGGAATGCCAGAAATTGCCTTTACATAAGTGTTTGGAAATGGGTCATGGATAAAATGAATAGACTCTTGTATCAAATTTGTTTGGAGGCCTTTCTTGAAAACATGTGACAATGAAATTTCTGTAAATGGTTTCCAAAGGGATGACTCTTATCTAGGGATTCGACCCTTACAAGAAAAGTGCATAATTGCATAAGCAAATGTTATATTCTAAGTTGCCAGGAAACTTGGGTACGGGTACGGGGACGCCACTTTTTCAAAAAGGGTACTTGGGTATGTCGTGGGTACTGCATATATATATGTGTGTGTGTGTGTTATAGTCACATCATACATGCATATAGATTTCTTCATAAATTATGAATCATGATTCATAATTATAAATTCGCTGATTATTTGAACAGTGAACATTCAGATTGAAAATTTGAAACATAAAATTTGATAAATCATAGACTCAGTAGATATCAATTAGATGACTGTAAGTTACGTAAAATTTGATAAATCATTGTACCAGGCAGCTGTAACAGAGAATCAAACTCAGACATGAAAGTACACTTGAAATCTTATTTTAAACACCTATTGTACTGCTGTTACAGGCAATAAAAAATTGAAAATTGCCAAATATATTCCTGCGTTGTTGTGAGTGTATTTCTCAATATTAAATACATATGTATATTTTTTATGTGCACGTTTGGTAGTCAAATTATGTTCCATGAGTGCTGAACACAAAACCATAAAAACATTCATTGTAAATCAATGTAAAATCAATCTATACTAGATTTGGACAATATTCAGTGGAATTTGAACAGTGTTGCAAAGTGTTTGACATAAGTCCTGAATCAAACTCCATACGTAGTTAGCAAAAAATTAGTTCAGACTTAGTGGGGGGTCGTTACATTTTCCCCAATGAATTGCATTTTATTGAGTCGGCCGTACCCCTGGAGTACCCAAACATGGGGTACGGTGTACCATTTCGCCTATAAGTACCCCTTTTTTTTTATAACGGAGTCTCGGGTACGTGGACCCAGTATGGGGTATGGCAGGAGACGTACCCTATGAGTACCCAAGTACCTGGTACGTGTACCCTGTACGGGTACATGTACCCTACCCCTGGGTATGGGTACCTTGGCAACATAGGTTATATTAATTCCTGACTTAAATATTAATTTATTGTTTAAAATTTCAAGCAGCCTTGCAGCTTAATTATGGTGCCACAAGGTGAGATTTGAAATGATTGAATAAAAGTTTTGAGAGCAAGCAATGGTATAGTTGTACCAACTAAATGAATCGTTAACCCTTCCCTTAATCATCTTATAAAAGTGTAGATCTTCCAAGCCATGGTTAGGACATGGGAACCTAATGAAGAAGGAGAAATCTCCCAGGCCGCAGCAAGGACATGGGAACCTCACGAGTATGGAGAAACCTCCCAGGCCGCAGTAAGGACATGGCAGCTTAATGAGTATGGATTTAGACGGTTGAATGCTGAGTTTTACCAGTTAAAAATCAAAGCCAAGTTACTTAGTTCTATTAATTTTATATCAAAGCCATACTAATTAGTGGCCCTGATTTATTTGTTTGTTTCTGTACAATGTGATTGACACTCCTGGTGTAGAAATTTTGAAGCCAGCTTAAATTTCTTTTGTTCGCTTAACTGTTACTCAGATTGCATTTAAGCTCAATCAACAAACTCATTAAGACGATATTTCTTGCGAATGGTAGCTTAAAATTTATCATGGCGGAATTCTTCTTCTTTGTTTATTAACAAAAAAGAAAGTGCATCTTATGTTACATACTTGAAGATTGAAGATATATTCAGTATAAAGAACTCTATTGGAAACAAGCGATCAAGGACATTAGTGATTTTTTTTGAGAAAATCGCATGCTTAACATTGCTAGGCAGCCTGGTAACACACTTTCTCTGGTCTTGTAGAACAGTTGGATTAGATCCCCGACTTGCTTGACCATCCTCTTCTTGTCTCTGTCTTTGTCTATATGAGTTCGACAGAAAGTTTTCATAACCAAGTTTTTTTTAGTGGAAGTTTCAAGCCACTAGTCCCATAGCATTGAGGCTCACCTACATTCGTAAAAAACATGCTTCGAATCCCTCCCTTGGGCAGAGGAGGAGAAGAGAAGACCAAGCAAGCATTGCAAACCAATATGTTAATAGGACAAACCACTTCCATTGGTGTAAAGATTATGGTATATCGGGGCTTATATGAGAGGTATTTGTCTTAGAAACAATTTCAAAATGCACAAATTTTTAAGCATATCTGTCTAATTTTTAATAAACATCTTTTAGAAAACGTGTGGAATGGATACTATGTAGTACTGCCAATGAGTGAAGTTACCAGATCCGAGGGTGAATGCCTTTGATAACGTGGATTCACATTTTGGATTTGGATCTGGCAGGGATAAACTTGGGAGACGGATTCTGTTTGGTTGGAAATGGTTCCTAAATTTTGACATGGATCCTCATATTTGGAAACAGATCTTGAGCCAATGGGGACCCAACGTATGTGGATCCCAGGTAAAAATAGTTTTTTAGGGCATTTGCAATTTGTTTAAACCTCAAGAGTGGACCCGTCCCTGCTTTCCAAAACACACAATGAGCATTGAGTTGTGAGTAGTGAAACCTCTAAGTTTTCCAATGAAGAATCAAAGTTATAGCCCATATTGAGGATCCAATGGGCAGTCATTTCCTCAAACTTCAAGTCTACTTTGTTAAATGACAACTAAACTAATTTGTTTATGGGATGTTTCTCATTACGGGTGTTTATGAGAAGTTTCTCATAATGGGCATAACCGACAACGGTTTACTCATGTAACTTCTTTCATGAAGTATATAGTGCATGGTTGGGATATGTAATGTGATGAGTTGTCTGTGAGGTTGAGACCCGTCATATAATCTCTCCTTCATTAATGAGCTTCAATACTTTGCCTGCTTGGGTGTTTCCCCTTTTGGGTCTTACCACATGAATTGCTGGTGTTCATTGTGAGATTGTGTAATGTGTCTATGAATTTTAACAAGTGGTATCAGAGCTTTGGAAGAGAAGAATCAGATTGTCAGATTGTTGGCCCGCACGTGGAATAGAGACAACCTGCTGCTTGGTCAAAGAGACTCAAAGACCCACGCTAGAAGCTGGAGAAGATTGTGCTCGCAGTCATTGCAATTGCTGCTGGAGCTGACCGTGGGTGAAGTAGAAAGTTGCTGACAAGTGGAGGAGCATGGAGAGTGTGCTGAACTGCGCGTGGAGGATCTGACTGCTGCTGCGAGCAGCCTGGATGGTGGAGAAATCGCGTGGAGCCAACCTGAAACATGTGAAGCAGCCTAGAGCATGCACGACCGCTGGAGACCAGTTGCCGCTTGGACAGACGTGAAAGAAACTAGTCTCTGCTTGTAGAGGCTGCCACTGTAAGGAGGAAGAAGGCCATAAGGTGGAAGAAGAGAAGGTTGTAAGGTAGAAGAAGACTTGCGTAGAGAGGGAGAGGCCTGGCAGACAGACGTGTTGTTGAGTTTGGACGAAAGAAGGGTCACGACTGCTAGTGGATGAGAGCCCGCATGGGGAGCTGCATATAGAAAAAAGGAAATCTTGTTGTTACTGGAGAGGCTCGCGTGGAGGAAGATCGAGCGTGAGTGCTGAAGGATGTTAGATTTTTATCATTCTAAGCTAGCATTATCTTAGGATCTTTAACTGAGAGAATAACATGCACAGCAATAAACACAAGAGACAAGAGACAAAGAATTTTCCTTGAGGAAACCATAAAGGAGAAAACCCCGCAACTTCCTCAGACATAGAATCAGCACCAAAAGTAAAACCTGAAAACTTAAAGATGATCTCCCGACAGCAGTAGTCTCTCTCTTTGATCCTAGCTTCTTCTCTCTCATTCATGCGCCCCAGTGAGTGAGTGTGTGTATGATAAATAGAGAGTCTCACTCTCTATTTATGTTCTTTCATTCACTTAATGTCCACTTTAACATGTTGGCCCCACTTACCAATTACTTACTAGGGCTGACATCTCTAGGAGAGTCTAATAATCCTAGTGCCCCACAACTGTGGGGACTTTGCCATCCGATCAACAAGGAGGGTTAACCTTGACACAATTGTGGGGACTATTGCCCCGGCTTACAATGGAGGGTTAACCTCAATGACTTGACATGACTTGTTTACATTATTAAATCTCCCGATAGGAACATCGGGGTATGACATGGCTCAAATACATTATAGACACTTCTCGGAATAAACATCGGGGTACAATACATAAGATATACGGATGAATACATTCCAAAGTTACAAATACATCAACACTCCCTCTTAACTAGGAATGTATTCTCTCGACACAATTTGTCAGCACAAGTCTTCTTCTCTGTATCATCTGGATCATCATTGAGTTCTTGTCATCTTCATTTGGATCTGGATCATCACTCGATCTGGATCATCATCACTGGATCTGGATCATCATTGGATCTGGATGATCACTGCTGGATCATCATCACTGGATCTTGATCATCACTGGGTTATCATCACTGGTGCTATCTCTTGATTCTTCTCATCACAGGAAGTTCTACAGAGCCAGCCCTTTCTCATGCTGGTTGTAGGCCTAGCCTCCATGTAGGTCTTCATCTTCTTTAGCACTTATATTTGACCCAATCAGAAAAGCCCGTCCAACACTTATATCTGACCATGGGAGGGCCCGGCCTGCCCCCATGTTAGAATGGCACGCCCAACACTCACATCTGACCATGAGAGGAACACATCCACCATCATGTCAGAATGGCCCAGCCCTTACATATGACCATGGGAGGGCCCAGCGTGCCCCCATGTCAGAATGTCTCTTAGTTCCAAGCTGAGTATTCTTGGTAACTGACCAGGTGCCTCCATTCTTCTAGAGAATGGCATTCAATGCTTATATCTGATCACGTGAGAACACATCTCACAGTCACCTCAGAATGGCTCAGCACTCATATCTGACATGGAAGGAACCAATCCTCTCACTATGACAGAATGGCTCAGCCCTTACATTTGACCATGGAAAGAACCAATCCTCTCACCATGTCAGAATGGCTCATAGACTCATCACTTCCCTTTGGAGGGAATCTCGATCTAGAGAACACCAAGCTTATTCCTGAAGTACTCAAACTTCACTCTGGCCAATGGCTTAGTCAACACATCAGCTATCTGTTCGTTCGTCGCAACATACTGGAGCTTCACTACTCCTCTTTGCACCATATCCTTGATATAGTGATATTTGATCTCGATATGCTTCGACTTGTCATGGAACACTGGGTTCTCAGACAACTTCACACAACTCTGGTTGTCGCAATATATACAAGTAGCACCCAACTGGAGATAAAATAAATCAGACAGTAGCTTCCTCAGCCATACTGCCTCACAACTAGCTGAACAAGCTACGACATACTCTGCTTCAGCTGTACTCAGTGACACGCAAGATTGTTTCCTGCTAAACCAAGAGATCACACCTGATCCCATACTGAAGCAACATCCTGAAGTGTTCTTCCTATTGATGGCACTGCCTGCCTAATCTGAATCAACATAACCTTCTAGGTTAATCTTCTGATTCGCCTTATACTTGAGCTAATAATCAACTGTACCCTTTAGGTACCTCAGAATACGCTTTGCAACAATCAAGTGAACATGTCTTGGATCTGTTAGGAACTGGCTCAAGGTGTTCACAACAAAGCACATATCTGGTCTTGTATTCGTCAGGTACATCAAGGACCCAATCATCTGACGATACATAGTAGCATCAACCGCTTCTGATGAAGCATCACTCAATAGCTTTAGGTTCGATGCCATAGGTGTGGTCATGGCCTTAAAATCCATCATCCCGAATCTCTTCAGGATCTCTACCGCATACTTCCCTTGTCCCAGGGAAATTTTATCCGCATTCTGTCACACCTCCATGCCTAGAAAATAGTGCATCATATCCAAGTCCTTCATCTCGAACTCAGCAGCAAGCTTCTTTCTTGCAACTTTAATGAGTTCCTCTTTTCTGTCAGGACCAAGTCATCGACATATAACAAGAGCATCACTGGTCTTCCACCTTCAACCTTAAAGAAAAGGTTGGAATCCGCTTTACTCTTAGTAAAGCCTAAAATCATCAGTAAGTTGTCCATCCTATTGAACCATGTCGAACCTCAGGATCTTCTGCAGTCATTCCCTCTGAAGTGAAGCATCATTCTCCCTCTGTCTTTTGTACTCTATGCACTGAAACATTCTGTAGCGGAGTGACAAGTAGCTTCCTCTGCTACTAATATTCTATGTATCCATTTAGGGTCATTGGATACCAAGATCCTCTATCTTGAACCTTTTCAAAAGTTCTTGTCGTACCCATCTGTGAGCTTGTCATCCTCTATAGGCTTTCATCTTCAACCTTGTAGCAAATGTTAAGATCTTCATCAAGCTCATCATGTATGTGTTATCCCATGGGTGTCTTCTGAGCTCGTACAAGTCCTCCTTTCATTTGCACACATGATACTTCCTGTCATGTGTCTCAACTCCCACTAGCTGCAAATGTTTCTTCGTAGTCTTATGCCTTTTTAACGTGAGGAGCCTCGTGCTACGAATCTTGCCCTATATCCCATGATGTTTCCATCTATTGCATGATGGAATTACGAACTTCCCTTCACATATCGATACTGCATCCTAGACATCATTCTTCTTGAACTGTCGTCACTTGTTCTTCGGAACAAGTCTCATCCTTCTTTGCTTGTAGGCGATTTTACGCGATATTCCCTACAAGTCAAATGCATTAGTTGTATGGTTAGAAACATTTCATAAGGTATATTCATAATGAAAAATTCTTTTGCATCAAGATATATGATTATGCAACTATTTTATCTAATACAACATTCATCCATATCTCACGGAAATTTTTTAGATGCCTTCCATCTCTACCAGGACAACATTGAGATTGTGCACTAATCCAATATGTCAGCAAAGAGGTTTCATTTTAGATAAGTAGCAATGGAGAGTTGTATAGCACCATGATCTACTTACCCATCACATGCATCTTAGTAGTATACTGTCATTAATGCAAACATTCTATCATGCATAATACATCAACTGAATATAAACAAATGCATAACAAAAACAATATCATAAAATGACAATTGAATACTTATCTTTATTTGTTTCGTGGGTAGACTCCTTTTAGCTTCATCATCTTCTTCATTCATAACAACATCATTTCTTATCCAAATGTTCAAGATGGACAAGAGGCTCTTCAAGAATTGAGTCCTTTGTATTTCTCATTGCTTGAGGGATCTTCTTTGGATGGTGAGAGCTTGATCTTCAGTTGTTCCCATCTTTTCTTCTCTTATTATGAGTCGAGTTTCTTCTTCCTAGAGTTTGTTGAAAGTAATCACTTCCTTCTGGTACACATTCCTTGCATGAATGGATTCCCATGATCCTCGAGGGTCATTCATGGTGGCTATCACCACTTCTGCATTCTCCACTTCTTCTTCTACTGCTACAAGTTGTTCTTTGATTTGAGAGACCCTCGTAAAGTATGACTGTATGGTCTCTGCATTCTGGATCTTCACATTCTTCAACTGTTTTCTCAAAGTCATATTCTGATTTATGTTCTTTCCTTCAAATAGCTTAGTCAAGGAATCAAATATCTTCGGTGTCTTTAGAGAAGACACTTGTGGTACAAGGTGATCTGTGATTGAATCAACAATGATTTTCTTGGCCTTGACCAAGTTCTTCTTGTGTAAGGCTTTTAGTCTCATCTCCCTCTGGAACTGGAACCTCTCTACTTATGTAGGTGTCCAATTAATTTCCTTCAAGAACTAGTCACCATCCTATACTTCCAAACTTGGAAGTTGTCAGCCTCACCAAGCTTGTCATCAAGCTGATGTGATAGATCACTTTGAAACGAGAACCTCAAATGAAAATAACAAAAGATTAGATCTTATCGATTTGAGGTGTCCGTCCTGGTTCCGGAGTTGGCTAGTTTAGGGTTTGTCAGAGAAACCTTAATTTTAAAAACTTGGAATTTTTCAGATCTAATTGGATAGAAAGATAGACCTCTTCAATGTGAGTTGTCCAATGTACTCATTTTCTGAAAATAGTGGAGGGAAGCTCCTAGATCAGGAAGCCCTAGTTTTCCAATTTCTTCTACAAAAATTCTTGATACTGTTTCTGCGGTATCTCCGAAATTACTGCTCCTCCGTGTCTAAAACTTCGCACTGAGGTAGCCTCTCCTGTCCCTGTTGCAACACCACATGTTTCATCAGAATTGGTTTCACCAATTGGGACTTATGAGCGTTTTCCTAAGGTGACCTGTTTCAGGACTGTTCAACATAGGGAAGTTGTACGGACTGCCACGTGTCACTGTTTCATCTTCGGGGTCTGAAACTTCTACCACAGAAAGTACAATCCGTGCCCTTTCTTGAACAACTTGATAAATTTCATTTGGACCTTGGTAGCCCGAGATATAGCAATTCTCTCTAGGTGTCCTGTTTGGGGATGAATTATGGGAGAGACTGGAACCCTAACTTAGAGGAATCATATCTCCTAGAATATGCCGAATCTGAGGTTGAAACTTGGACACAGTGTACATCAGGATTTTATATTTGACATGTGAAAGTTTCGACCCCTGAGACTTCTGCAATCCCAAGATATAGCGAATGTACCAAAACTTATCAATTTTAATATTTAGGGTTTTTCTAATTCCTGGAGTTTCACCCAACCAAAAATCTCGACCCGGGTCTCTAACTTTCGATTTTGATGAGGAGAGAAATCCTATGTCGGGCTCACTCAAAAATTTCTCTTATGTAAAAAGCCCTAATTTCCGCACCAAAAACTGAAAATGCCCGGAATCGAATTCCGCTTCGACAGAAAGATGTGCCCTTCAATGGAGAGTCAGCCTAGCATACTTTTGCTGATGGATTGTGGAGAGACCTTAAACGTAAGAAGCCCTAGCTTCTGTAGCTGCATAATGTCATCTTCTCAGGTTAGCTCTGATACCATGTTATATTTTTATCATTCTAAGCTAGCATTATCTTAGGATCTTTAACTAAGAGAATAACATGCACAACAATAAACATAGAGACACGAGACACAAAAATTTTTCCTCGGGGAAACCATAAAGGAGAAAACCCTGCAACTTCCTCAGAGATAGAATTAGCACCAAAAGTAAAACTTGAAAACCTAAAGATGATCTCCTGACAGCAGTAGTCTCTCTCTCTGATCCCAGCTTCTTCTCTTTCACTCATGCGCCCCAGTGAGTGTGTGTGTGTGTATGATAAATAGAGAGTCTTATTCTCTATTTATATTCTTTCATTCACTTAATATCCAATTTAACATGTCGGTCCCACTTAACAATTACTTACTAGAGCCGACATCTCTAAGAGAGTCTAATAACCCTAGTGCCCCACAATTGTGGGGACTTTGCTCTTCGATCAACAAGGAAGGTTAACCTTGACACAATTGTGGGGACTATTGCCCCGACTTACAATGGAGGGTTAACCTCAATGATTTGACATGACTTGTTTACATTATTGACTCTTCCAATAGGAACATCGGGGCATGACATGACTCAAATACATTATAGACACTTCCCGAAATAAACATGGAGGTGCAATACATAAGATATATGGATGAATACATTCCGAAGTTACAAATACATCAACAAAGGAGTGGTAAAAACTTGTCTTACTTTATCAATAAGTTCTGATATATATATATATATATATATATATATATATATATATTTTTTTTTATTGTTAATTTTTTTTCAAAAGTCAATCTAGGACTACAGTCGGCAAAATATAGTGTTATTTATATTGCGGAGTATATTGTAGTGTTTTTTGTTCAGGAAAATATATATATTTTTAATGATGTCCAACACAAAGTTTGAGATTGAAAAATTTAATGGTAAAAACAATTTTGAACTATGAAAATTGAAGATGCAGGATTTATTAGTTCAGCAAGGGTTACAGGGAGCCTTAGACGAAAAAATAAAAGACCTCTAACCATGACAGATGATGAATGGGAGGATTTAGTTCCAAAACGCTAAGCACAAGTCGTTTATGTCTTGCGGATGATGTGTTGTTTAACATTATTGGAGAAACATCATCAACGAGCCTATGGAACAAGTTAGAAAGTCTGTATATGACCAAATCAGTGACAAACATAATTTAGTTGAAGTGACAGTTGTACGGTATGAGAATGACAGAAGGTACGAAGATAGCATATCATTTGAATGTTTTTAATATTCTTATTTGCCAGTTGAGTAGTATGGATGTTAAAATTGATGATGAAAATAAATCATTCAATTTCTTATGTACTTTATCCGATTCTTGGGGTCAAGTAGTTTCTTCCATTAGCCTTAGTACAATTGATACTTTAGAATTTGACAATGTGGTTGGAGCATCACTGTCCGAGGAATTAAGGAAGAAATCTAGACTTGAAATCTCTTTGCCAGAAGCTTTGGTTATTAGAGGTCGATCCAAAGAGAAAGGAGAAAAGTCAAGAGGTACTTTTAGGTTTAAATCGAAGGGTAAAAAAAACAAATTAAAATGTTGGTACTGTAACAAGACTGGTCATCTAAAAAAGGACTGTTGGAAGAGACAAGAATCCAAGAAGGATGACTCCAAGAAAATGGCAAATTCAGTTAAGTCTTCTAATTCAGGTATGATCGACGAGGTCTCGTCTGTTTGTAATATTTCTGAATATAATAAGGAATGGCTATTAGAATCTAGTGCTTAGATGTAATGTCTCCAAAAATTGAAAATATTTTTTTTTATTAGGCTAGTAAAAACTACTTATGCTAGACAGTATTGAACTTGCGGAACATAACGTACACTAAATGTACCACTGTTTGGTCGTAAGCTGTTCTTACGTTCTATCATCTTACTTTCAGTTATGATTATTACTGTGCTTTACTCAAGATCTCATAATGCTGATTACTACATTATTCTTATGGTTATGCATTGCTGTGTATGTGTAGTTACTTGATTATATGTTTTGTTAATTTTAGCATGTGTTTACTTATTAGTTACATGGTTCTAACTTATCTTTGTTCTTGGAAACAAAGTGGGAAGAGTGGCGGGTCTGGTTTTCCCATGTAACTGTTTGAGAGGTAAAGTTTCTACTTGTCGAGCGGTCTTACTTAGTTTAGTTTGAACTAAGGCACTCTTAACTTGTTTACGTTTAAGTGTACTTACACTCGTAGCTAGTGACACTTATCGATTGTTATTATTGCTCAGTACAGACTTGGTTTAGTGACAAGGTAATTACCACGATTATTCCTTTTAAGACCTAGACTGATTACCTAAGTAACGCTTATTATTCATTATAAGTTGCTGATCAATTGTTAATATCTTAACCTATTTGTATTTCATGTTTATTTTATTAAAAGTATTAACCTATGTTTTATTATTCTTGGTATGTTTACGAACCTTGGCTAAAGACCAAATATTTGACTTTATGAAAACAAGTTTATCAAGGCATATTTCATATTCCATGGTTCTAAGCTTATTTCTCTTAATTTGTCATAGTGTTCTAGATACTGAAAACACAGTCTCACAAAGAATATAGACAAACATGCATAAAATTGACAAAATGGTGCTGCAATGGAAGTAGCAGCTCTGTATAATCAAATGAATAATGAATAATACAATACAATGATCATGCAAGGTGCATGAATGTCAAGACAATTCGAATTCCCAAGGAGGTTATTCGAATTGAATGAATGGGTGTAGCTTAACTGACTGTAAGTCACAGTAAACACACTAGTTAACCAACTGATCAAGTGCTGATTGACTCAACTGAGTCCTAACTGAAGTCGAAGTGCAATGAATGACTGAGTCTAACTGAAAGTAGCTCAGACACATGTCACTGCATGCCAACCAACAAGTGGTAGCACATTATTAACTCCAATGAACCCTGATGAGGTTAACTAAAGTCAAACTGGCCATTAGAGGTGGTTGGAGGCGCCTCTGTTGACTCCAGTTCATTAATATTAATAAATTAATCAATATAATGAATGGAGGCGCCTTCACCACTTAGCTTAACTAGTTGTAACCATCAGTTAACAATTATGTGCATTTATGACACTTAGATCACTCCCGGAGTGCTCCAGTTTGCCTCCCCAAATAATGGAGAAGGCTTAGTTGGCCTCTTTGACTGAAGGTAGGCGTGAGTGTGCTCATGTTGATGTTATACAGTGCTCCTCTGATGCCAATTAAGTCAATAAAACTTAGGATAGTGGTTTAACAAGGCCAAATTGACCAAATTAAGTGTGCATGGTGGGTAAATGTCTCCAACACCCCCCCTTAAGCTATACTCAGGAGAAGTAGAAACAAAAACTACATGAAATGCTAGGGCCCCGACAACTAACGCCATAGGTCACCCTGTACAATAATGTAACTCAAATAATTCTCAAAAATAAATCTAAGTGAGGAAAAGAGGGAAAACCCAGCGGGAAACCCCCCCTCCCCCCCTCAAGCTGAACACTGAAAGTAGTCTGATCACCCTGATGAACTCACCCCCAACAGTGAAGGGAGGTAAGTGAACTTCTTTTCTGAAAAGATCTTGGTGAAGATGTCTGTAATCTGCTCATGAATCGGACAGTATTACAGAATGATGGTCCTGTCATGCACTAATTCCCTGATATAGTGCATGTGTATCTCTACATGCTTGGTCCTTTTCCTAGTAACTGGATCTGTGGATATCTTAATATCACTTTGATTGTCACAAAAGAGGACAGTGGACAAAGTACTACCAAGATCAAACTCTGAAAGAATGCTTTGCAACCAAACAGCTTGGATGCAAGCATTCACTGCTCCTCGGTACTCGGCGTCTGCTGAAGAAAATGCTATAGCGGCCTGCTTTTTTCTAGACCAACAAATGGGGCCACCACCAAACATGAAGACATATCCAGAATTAGACTTCCGATCAATAGAATCACCCGCCTAATTGGAATCTGTGTAACCAACTAGCTCTAGCTCGGAGTCTGCAGCATAGTGAATGTCATAGGTCCTGGTTCCTTGAATATACTGGAGGATCCTCTTGGCTGCCTTCCAATGAAGATCATGAGGCTTCTACATGTATCTTGACACAACATTCACGGCATAGCAGATATTAGGCCGAGAGTGAGTCAAGTAGAGCAAGCTACCTATCAGATGTCGATAAATAGTGCAGTCCATGGGAGGTGTACTTTTTCCTTCTTCAAGGCTGATCCCCGAAAGGAAAGAGAACGGAGCAGCCTTACATTCAGCCATGTTAAACTTGACTAATAGATCTGATATGTATTTGGACTGAGTGACCATTATCCCATCAAAATTTTGCTCAATTTTGAGCCCGAGAAATTGCTTCAAGCCCAAATCACTCATTTCAAATGCATTATGGAGAGCAGTTTTGATGGCTGAAATAGAAGTAACTGTGCTACCTGTAATCAGTAAGTCATCAACATATAAAACAATAATAATAAAATGACCATCATATTGCTGTATATACACATTTGGATCTGATTTACACCTTTGAAAGTTTTGCGAGAGAAGGAAGGCATCCATCTTGTAATACCATTCTCTTGGGGCTTGTTTTAACCCGTATAGTGACTTCTTTAGCTTGCAAACCAAAGATGGATCAGAAATGTATCCCTCAAGATACTTCATGTATATCTCCTCATGAATATCTCCATGCAGAAAGACAGACTTAACATCCATATGATGCACTTCCCAGTGCGTAGATGCAGAAATTGCCAAAACTAGGCGGATGGAGTCCATTTTTGCAACCGGTGCAAAGTCTCATGGTAGTCCACACCTTGGACATGAGAGAAAACTTTTTCTACCAGCTTTGCCTTATATTTGCAGGTGCTGCCATCAACAACAATCTTAGTCCGAAACAACCACTTGCATTGAACTAATTTCGTCCTCAAAGAAAGAGAAACTAGCTCCCAAGTGGTGTTTTTTTGAAGAGAATTCATCTCTTCATCCATAGAAAATTGGCATCTCGGATCCTTCCAAGCATGGTAGTAAGAATTAGGGTCTAAACTTATCACCAAATAACAATATTCAGACATCAAATAATCAGGACAAGAGAGCACAATACCTGCTCTTTGTAAATCGGATTGGGTTCTCCTTGGATCATCCGGATTTCCAATGTTATCTCTTGCGGAGGAGAGTGTCTGTCGTACCCAATTTGGGAGATGATTTTGTGCTTCAGGTTTTGATTCAGCATCTGATGTTTGCTGTACACTAATATAAGAAATCAGAGGATCCAAATCAGGGTCATTACCCCCAATTACATCATCCAAATATTCAGTAGAATAGGAAAGAAATTCAATAGTTTTCTCCTTCACTAGTTCTACCTCCTGAAGAGGCTCATCGAACTTGACACTCCTTTCAATGATGATATGTTTTGTTTTGATATCCAGCAGCTTGAAACCTTTTGATTCATCAGGATATCCAATAAACAGACCGTTTCTATGCTTTGCGGTTGCAAAGCCCTCCTTTTATCAAGTGGAATTCGGGCCCATGCAGTGGACCCAAACACCCCCAGATTCGACACATCCGGCTTGTGTTCGAAGTATGCTTCGAAAGGGGTATTCCCTTTCACGGATGAGTGTGGCACTCTGTTCTAAATATATGCTGCAGCATGCATGGCTTAAGCCCACAAATTTACAACCAACTTCTTTGATTCCAACATACAGGTGGTCATCTCCTTGAGAGACCGATTCTTCCTCTCTGCTACACCGTTATGATAAGGAGTGTAGGGGAATGAATGCTGGATCTGAATACCACTTTGGGAACATATATGCAGTAAATCATTACTGACATACTCCCCGCCATTATCATATCTCAATATCTTGATATTTTGGCCAGATGCATTCTCAATCAAGGCCTTCAATTCAATGAATTTTTCCAAGACTTTTGACTTGTTTTTGATAAAAAAGACCCATGTGTATCTGGAAAAGTCATCAATGAAAGTCAAAACGTACCTTGATCCATTCATGGATGTGATAGGCATGGGACCGTTGATATCAGAATGTATCAGTCCCAAGATGCATGATGCTTGGCTTGTCTTCCCCCGATCGAACTTATGCTCATGGTGCTTTCCAACAACACAACCCTTGCAAATTCCAGTAGTAGCTTTCATGACTGGGAGGCCTTCAACCATAGAATTATTCTATAATTGCTCCAAGTATTTGAAGTTCAGATGGCCAAAACTCTCATGCCATAGTCTACTAACTTCATTTCCATGAGTTAGCAATGCGGTGGGCTTTGCATCCGCCACAAAATGTGAGAACGCGCAGGCTTTTGCATGATGGTTTGCAAGGCCTTTTGCTACAATTTTTTCGGATGCAAGTTCTGTGATCTCTACATCATCCAGGCTAAAGGAGACTCTCTTGGGCACTTCCATATGTGTCATTTGATAAACAGTTAGGAGGTTTGATGCAAGAGATGGTACATACAGAACATTGAAAAAATAACCATGCTTAAGATCTACAGTACCTTGTCCTTCAGATATGTTTGTGGAGTCATCTCCCATGTGGATGGGAATGGATTTTCCGGTCTCCAAAGATGAGAAGGATTCTCTTTCAACCATCATGTGGTTTGAAGCTCCATAATCTATCAAGAGTGCTTTGGACTTTGAAGTTCTTTCAATGAGGGCATGACCTCTTTCATGCTGTGGTTCCTGATCTTGCTGATCTCTCCTCCGAAAGCTTTCCGGAATATTGATGTGATTTTTTTCAAGAAGAGAAGTAGCTTCAGCAAGTTTATTTTTCATTCAGGCATGTTCAGGGTGGAAGCCCTTCCCGCAATATGAACACTTGACTTTTTCTTTTCCATGATTCCCTTTGCCTTTGTTCTTCTTCGAGCCGGAAGGCTCTTCATGCTGCTGGTTTTCAAATTTAGGCTTAGGAGCTTCGAATTTGGTTTTTGGGTTCTTCTGCTACTTTCCTTTACCCTTCAGATCTTTGGGCCCCGAGACATGGAGAGATTGATCACGGGAGGATCTAATAATCCCCATTTGGACAAGCTTATCATGTTCACTTGTTAGGGACTCAATGAAGGCATCGAGAAAATGAATCTTCCATCCAGGGGTTGTGAGCTTCCCTACACAGAATGTAGAGACAAACACTGAATAATCAGCTCCAAGTTTGGAGAGTATGGCGATGATCATCCTTCTTCTCCACCTTACATTGCTTCAACAGTAAGACAATGTGCTTGAACTTTGTGAAAAAATCATTTAAGGTCTCGAAATTGGAAGGATGGAAAGACATCAACTCGTTTTCAAGCTGGTATACTCTCAAATCATCCTGTTTTCCATACAGGGTTTCCAATTTGTCCCAAATTTCCTTTGGAGTCTTCAATCTCGAGAGATGGAAAAGAAGATCCTGGGAAATAGAGAGGCACAAGAATCCGAATGCTTCATCTTTCTTGTTCAAGAATCTAGCTTTGTCTATCACAGAAGCAGGCTCTTCTTCAGTGTCCATAGTGACCCTATAGAGTTCTTTGGCACGTAGCTAGATCTCCATGTCTCCTTTCCATGAAAGGAAATTGAACGGAGTCAAGATTTCTACTGAAGAAGCCATTTCAAACTGCTGAAGCGAATGCTTTCATCTGTTAAAACCTGCAAATCACAACAAAAGGGGCACCGTAAGGATGGACATCCTGCACATTTTAGGCTTTCATCACACCCAACATAGTTGATCAAGTAAGCTTAATCAACAATTCCTTTACTTGGGGTATTAAGTGGTAAGCCTTGGCTTCTGGTGCAGTGCTGGAATTTTGAGCTTTTGGTCAATTTTTCATGCAAGATCTGTCAAAAACCTTATTTTTGAGAGATCCGAGCTTCGTCCCGTCGTGAGCTCTGATACCATATTAATTTGTCACAATGGTCTAGGAACTGAAAACACAGTCTCACAAACAATATAGACAAATATGCATAAAATTGAAAAAATGGTGCTGCAATGGAAGTAGCAGCTCTATATAATCAAATGAATAATGAATAATACAATACAATGATCATGCAAGGTGCATGAATGCCAAGACAATTCGAATTCCCAAGGAGGTCATTCGAATTGAATGAATGGGTGTAGCTTAACTAACTGTAAGCCATAGTAAACACACTAGTTAACCAACTGGTCAAGTGCCGATTGACTCAACTAAGTCCTAACTGAAGTCAGAGTGTAATGAATGACTGAGTCTAATTGAAAGTAGCTTAGACACATGTCACTGCATGCCAACCAACAAGTGGTAGTGCATCATTAACTCCAATGAACCCCGATGAGGTTAACTGAAATCAAACTGGCCATTAGAGGTGGTTGGAGGTGCCCCTGTTGACTCCAGTTCATTAAATATTAATAAAATAATCAATATAATGAATGGAGGCGCCTTCACCACTCAGCTTAACTGATTGTGACCATCAGTTAGCAATTATGTGCATTTATGATACTCAGATCACTCTTGGAGTGCTCCAGTTGGCCTCCCCAAATGAAGGAGAAGGCTTAGTTGGCCTCTTTGACTGAAGGTAGGCGTGGGTGTGCTCATGCTGATGTCATACAGTGTTCCTTTGATGCCAATTAAGTCAATAAGACTTAGGATAGTGGTTTAACAAGGCCAAATTGACCAAATTAAGTGTGCATGGTGGGTAAATGTCTCCAACAATTTCCAAGGGAAAAATGATAAGAAAAGGTTTAAGGCTTAGAGCCTATTGTACACAATGCATATAATACTTTATAACCTGCATTAGACTTTGGGGTGGCGAATATATATTATGGTCTAAACATTACACATTGGGATTTTAACGCTCCTGCATAAAATGGAGACAATCGATAATGGGTCGATTCTAAACTATAGAAGAGTGGGTTTTGGTAGTTTGATGATGGTTCACAGGCTGGCGCCATTAATGCGACTTGGTGTTTGTGGCAGCCCAATATTAGGGCTTGGCTCACGGTGGACTTTCATCATTTTGGTTAGTTTGTTGGTTGTTTGGTCTCGTCTCTGTGTAGTGGGTGAAGGCGACTTCGAAGGACGAAGGTGTGATATTGTTTGGCTTCACAACGTCTAATGTTTGTTTTGTGGCTCGTTCAACTTTAATACTTCTCATCCTTTGTAGTGTTTCGTGGTTGCAGGTGACAGGGCTGGCTGGCTCAAAGATGTATGCACAACTGCGAGCCATGGGCTAGCATTACCATTCCGTTAAGCCCACTAACAAATAGTTTCTCTCACTTATTGGCTTTAATACTGGGTTGTAACTTGTTGTAGTTGGATTTTAAGTTACGTGGTTTTGTTGGCCTTCAGGTCTGAGCTTATAAAGACTTGGGTTTTTATAATTATTAAGATGTTCAGCCGTGGGGCGAAACTTGGTGCCTTGGAAGGATCTGTGTATAACCTTGTTTACTGTTTGAAGATGTAACAGGCCATTGCAGTACCATTGCTTTCAATGGTGCAAGGCCATGAGCAATTTGACTGTTTAAATTATGTTAATGTAATAAAACGATGGGTTGTGAAATACATGTTGCGTTTATGATTGCAATGGTTATTAAACTAGACCGTGTATATAAATTTATGCTGCGTTATTGTTTATTAAACTTGGGTTTCATGTGGCCTCTGCGTTCGTGGACGGTATGTGTATATTTACTTCCATTATTTATTATTAGCTTGTAAAAGTGGAAATTATTGACAACAAATGGCTTGGGGCCATGCCTTACATGGAGTCGGTACTCTCCCTCAGTGCTGCAATAATGTAGAGGATTTAGATTTTATATTTGGTTTAATGCATAAGTGCATATGTATCATGGATTGATGGTTTATTATGTAACAAGGTTGATAAATGGTAGTGTCGTAGATTCTTTTAGTAGAGAAGGCCGAGGCCATAGATTTTAAGCGTAGGGATTTGTAAAGTCTTACAACTTTTGCGTAATGTTTTTTTTTCGATTTGATTTACAGCCTGCGTGTAGATGATACAACGTGGATTTATAAAAAGAACAAAGACCCTTCAGGATTCGATTCTGAGTTGTGCACTGAAATGAGGGTCTATTAAATGTAAAAAATATTACTGTGTATAAATGTTATTACGATTTTTAATGTAATGAGTACTGTGTTTAGGGTAAGCGAAATAACAAATGGGTGTCTACAGGATTCGTTCCTGTGACCTCAATGCAATTGCTGGGTTAATTAAGTGATTTCTGTGTAAAGATAATAATGTGGTTTTTATGTGGGCATTTAGGGTGTCCCGGAGGATTTGATCCTGCGACCATGTTGCACTTACCTGGTTCTTATTTTTAAGTATTGGAATGTTACTTTGGTTTATCTATTACATGATGGCTATGAGTAATATTTAGACGAGACTATTCTGATTTATGACATGTGATTATGATTATGTATTTTTGTAATATTAAAGGGCTGTGAATTTACATAGGAAAGGAACTTGATCTTAGACCATGAATGGTCTCGATACTTGCTCTGTTTACTTGATTATGATAAAGTTTATTTTAATGGACATGATTTAGTATTTAATGTCGATTTGTTTAAGTAGACCTTGAAAGGTCTTCGCTGGTTTTTATCTTAGTTTTAATACCGTGTTGATAGATTATATTTATAATTCTAGTTTATAACTGTTAGAATATATATATACTTACTAATATTATACTGGTTATATATTAATAGTATACTTAATTAGTTTTCTTGTTATTAGAATTAGATGATACTAAATTAAATCTAGGTTTTAATTGCAGCATGGCTCTGCTGACAAATGAAATCTATCAGTAGAGTAAACAGGCCAAAGAACAGATAGGTAATAAATCTAAAATAAAACCTAGTTTGCAATTAACACAGTTTCAATGGTAAAAGTAATACATGAATAAAACTAGGGTGCAAAACCCTTGATAAACATTTATAAATGAATTAAAATTGTAGAACTAAACTAAATGAATAAACCTTGGATAAATCTAGCATAAGTATAGTACAACCTAGGGTTATAATTTAAAATGTAAACCCTAGAATACTTAAATAGAAATCAAACACATAGGGTTAGAACATATAATGTGAACCCTTGCCTAATTTTACTAGCTTTTATTTTAGAAAAATAGAATAGGTAGTCTAGGATCTCATACCTGTAATTTGAAGCTTCTTTAATGGTTGAACCCGCACACTCAAACAACCAGCATTAACAATTCATAGGCAAATCTGACCTCTGTATTAGATGACTGAATCACTTGGGAACTACCACGTTCCACCCAACCATGACCCGGAACCATTCCTGGTTTCAATCTGGATCCCCCCGATATGGACCCCAACATGCAAGCAACTTAGAGCTCCTAAGGTAGGGTTTTCTATCTGGTATATCAGGTCTAGACTAGTTCTCCTTTTTCCTTCCAGGAAAAATGTTCTCCAATAATTCACTTGAGAGAAAAACACGCAGAATAATGACTCCCAAAAGATAGATCAGAACCCCAAGCCTTTCCTTGGCTTGAGACTTTATAGACAGACTTTTCAGTCAAAGAGACAGTTAAATCAAGAAACATTGATTTCTTGATTTAACCATTTTTAATTAATTTGGGTAATTTTTAATACTTTAACTTAGAAACTTTCAACTAGTCCCTATTTAGACTTTTGTAGGTATTGTACTATTTATTATCTTTTAATAATAAATAAAAATGGATTGAGCTTTTCTTCCTTTCTTTCACCATTAATATTATTACTATATTTATTCTTTATATATACCATGTATAAAATACATAATAATATAACATTTGTTAACATTTGTCTTTGGGCATCATATACCATGATCCCTAGACTTAATGACACTTCTTCATTAAGATCAAATAGGTAGATGGTTAGGTCTACTAGGCTAGGAAACTCTAAACATCCTTGCATGTTAGATTGCCTCGTATAACATGGTATTTTTTATCTACTTGATGAGAATACAGAAATTCAAAATTTCATTTAATCACTTATAAATAAGTCTGATGAGATCAATATTTTTCTCGAGCTGTTTTCATTCGGAAATTATTAAATTATTTTCAGTAACTCCTAGCGCTTACTAGAGCCCATACTCAACGCTAAAACAAGGAGTTACAAACTGAGTGCAATTCTGGAGCTCTTTGCTCAATATTAATGCTAGGATGTACTTGTACGATACACCTAGGGATACAATGGCCAAGGATTCGATGCTCTTAAGATTATTCTGAACATCAACATGGAAGGCTCCAGGGCTTATGCTCAACACTTCCAACTTATCTTTTCATGTGTTCCAGAGCTTTATGCTTAACACAAATATAAACACTCATGATTTCCAGAGCTTCTCGCTCAACACAACATCAATTACTCATGTGCTCCAGAGCTCCTCGCTCAACACAATACATCTCATCAATCATGTGCTTCAAGGTCCACGACCGACACAAACAAGCATATATATACATATATCATCAATAATTGGCTTACGTCCAATATATAAAACAAATCATCATGTTCATAGGCAGTGGGGTTTTCAGCCCAATATATCAAAATAAAACATCAAGATAACATCCTAATCAATAGGATCATGCATATAAGTGTTAGTCTAAAATTCGGGATATTATATTCCTTCCCGCTTAGTACAACACCGTCCTTGGTGTTCTAGGGACTTTGAATGAAATTATGAAATAAGGCGGGGTAAGCCTTTCTCATGGTGGCTTCATTCTCCCAAGTAGCCTCATTAGCCTCAAAGTGCTTCCATTCCACTTTCAACTGGACTATGGTGCGCTTCCTGAGCTGTACCTCTATCTTGTCCAGTATGTGAAGGGGTTCAGGGGCAAACTCCCCTATAGGTTCCACATGTAATAAGAACCAATCAATTACATGTTTAGTATCATAAACATATTTATTTAACAAAGATGCATGGAAAACATTATTGAATCGTATGTGCATGGGTAACGCTAGCTCATATGCCACTGGCCCTTTCTTGGCCAGTATTTCAAAGGGTCCACAAAATATAGGTGCTAACTTACCACACCTATTCAAGCTCAATGAGCTTCGTTTTTCTTTTACTTTCAAGTAGACATGCTCGCTTATTTGATAGTATTTATATTTTCTTTTCTTGTTTGTGTAGCTTTTCTGGCGGTCTTGTGCTTCTTTAAGGTTCACCTGGACCTTAGTAACCAACTGTTCCAATTCCTTTAAAAAATTAGGCCCTAACATGAGTCGATCCACCGGGCTATCTCAAGTAACCGGTATTCTACACTTCTGTCCATAGAGTACCTCAAAGGGACTCGTCTTGGCGGAAGCCTGGTATCTGTTGTTATACGCAAACTTTGCAAGATGCAGGTAGTCTTCCCACTTGGTGGGGTTGTTCATGACATAAATCCTAAGCATGTCCTCAACAATTTGGTTTAGTCTTTCTGCCTGCTCATCTGTCTGCGAGTGATAAGTAGTACTAAAATTCAACTGAGTTTCTAATCCGGAGAATAAAGATCTTCAAAAGTTTCCTGTAAACTTAACATCTTTATCCGAGATGATTGCCTTGGGTATCCCGTGCAATCTAAATATCTCCTTTAAGAAGATATCGACAATGTTCATTGCCTTGTAGGTTGACTTCACAGGAATGAAGTGTGTTGCTTTTGATAACTTGTCAATTACTACAAAAATAGAATCATTTTGCTTCTTGATTTTCGGTAGACTGGTGATAAAGTCCATACTAATGACCTCCCACTTCCATTCCGGAATGGGTAATGACTGCAACAATCCCGAAGGATGATGATGCGCAACTTTGACCAGCTGACATTCCTGACATTTCGTGGTAAACATCGCAATGTCATCCTTTAACTTAGGCAAAAAAAATGCCTCTTAACGACAAATATCATCTTTTGATATCTCGGGTGCCCCGAGTAGGGTTCCCAATGAAATTTCGTGAGGATGTTGGACTGAATGTTCTCTCCTTCTGGAACGTACAATCTATCCTTGGACCATAGCAATACGGATTCGTCTACCTTGTATTATTTTTGTTGTTGAAACAAACTGCCCTCTTGGAATTTATTGAGGATTTCTACATAGAAAGGGTCAACTCTGTTGGCCGTTAATCCTCTCATGCAAATATGTGTCGGTCTGACTCAAAGTCACCTCATATATCATATGAGTTTGTTGGCTCAAATCATCGACAACCTTGTTCTCTTTGCCCTTAATATGATTTAGCTCGAAATGGTACTCACTAAGGAAACCCAACCACCTGGCTTGCCTTGCATTCAGATCCGATTGATCGAATAAATATTTCAGACTCATATTGTCTGTCTTCAGAAGGAACTTCCTTCCCATGAGGTAGTGCCTCCACATCTTCAAAGCGTGGATGAATGCCTCTAACTCAAGATCGTGCATGGGGTAGTTCTGCTCATGCTTTTTTAACTTCCACAATTCATAACAGATCGCATGATCATTTTGCAAGAGGACTCCTCCAAGTCTTTCCTTTCTTGCATCCGTGCAAACAACGAAATCCCCATTGGGATCTTCAATTTGTAGTATTGGTGTGGTCATCAAAAGATGGTTAATCTTTTGAAAAATTTCTTCGCACTTGGTAGTCCATAAGAACTTATTTTCTTTCTTTTGCAAAGCGGTCATGGGGCAAGCAATTCTCGAGAAGTTCTCAATGAACTTTCGATAATATCCGGCTTATCCCAAAAATGACTTAATGTCAGTGAAACTAGTAGGGGTAGGCCAATATTTTATGGCTCTAATATTTTTCAGGTTCAAAGACATCCCTGTCTTGGAGATAATGTGACCTAAGTACTGTATTTGTGGTTTGTAAAAATCACATTTACTAAACTTAGCGTAAAGCTGGTGTTCTCGCAACATTCGTAGTACTATGCGAAGCTGTTCTTCATGTTCCTCTTTATTTTCGGAATAAAATAGGATTTCGTCTATAAAGACCAAAACAAACTTATCCAGATATTTAGTGAATATGCTGTTCATCATACACATAAAGTTCGCGGGTGCGTTGGTCAACCCGAACGACATCACTACAAAATCGTAGTGCCCATACCTTGTACGAAAGACGGTTTTGTGAATATCATCGTTGCGAATCTGTACCTGATGGTACCTAGATCGCAGGTCAATCTTTGAAAAGATTTTGGATCCTCCCACCTGATCGAACAAGTCATCGATTCTAGGGAGTAAGTATTGGTTCTTGATAGTTATTTTGTTCAATTGACGGTAATCGATGCACATCCGCATCGTACCATCTTTCTTCTTTACAACAGTATCAGTGCTCCCCAAGGAGACACACTGGGTTGGATATACCCTTTCTCTATCAACTCCTGCAATTGCAGTTTGAGTTCCACCAATTTTGGTGCACTCATGCGTAAGGAGATTTGGAAGCCAGGACTGATCCTGGTGTTAGTTCGATGGAAAAGTCTAGGTCTTGTTTCGAAGGTAATCCTGGGATTTCCTCGAGAAACACATCCTTGAATTCTTCAAGAACGAGGAAGTCTTCTATGCGTTGTTCTCTTTCAAACTCTATGTCTCGGATATTTACTGCAAACAACTTGCAGCCTTTCCTAACGCATTTCTTCGCTTGTAAGGCAGATACTTGCCTTATAGAAACTTTCTTTGGAATGCCCTAAACCTTCACTTGGTTCCCTTGGCTATCTGTACACAAGATTGACTTATGTAAGCAATTGAGCATGACATTGTGATGTTCCAATCAGTCCATGCCGATAAGTATATCGTACGATCCTAAGGGTAGGATGTTCAGGTTTACCTTTGTAGGAAAACCATTCAGGTTTACTTCACAATTAACTATTTTTGAAACTTTCCATTTCGTACCTATGGCTAACTGTACTAGCCAAGGTTTATCATGCTTTACTTTTCCTAGTTTGCATACATCAACAATTTTAGGAGACACATAGCTTTGACAAGCACCATGATCAATAAGTATTGAAATAGAAGCGCTCAAGATCTTACCTTCTATGTCAACCATTGTAGCTTGTTGATCTTCCTGTCGGACATCCAATGCTGCATAAATCTGCGGTGTTCCAGCTATGTCTTCTATAGTTGGTTGTTCTTGTATGTTGTGGAAGACCCCACCTGTCTTGTTCTTACAATCTCGTGCATAATGAGGCCCGCTGCATTTCCAGTACTTGATCTGTAGTGAAGTAGCATTGGCTCCACTTGCTACTAGCTTGTTACCATTAGGAGCTGGTACATATGGCTTTGTACCAGATTTGTTGAAGTTCTTGTTTGCTGGAAAGCTGTTATTCTTCTTTCAGTATGGCTGTGGGTTAAACCTAGGTTTGCGGTTATTAGAAAAGTTCTTATACTTGTCTCTGTTTCGGTTCATGTTCTCTTGTCGTAGCTGCCCATGTTCATAGAAGAGCTTGACCTTATGCAGTATGGTATCCATAGTTTTTGGCATGTCGATTTCAATCCTTTCCCGAAAGTTGGGAGGGAGACATCCTAAAAACTGTTGGATCTTAATCTTTTCATCTTTAATGTATGGTACATAATGTAACAGATCTAGAAATCTATTTATAAAAGCGTACATAGTCATGGACCCCATACGTAGCTCGTGGAACTCTTTCACCTTTCGGTCATAGAACCTTTTCGACATATATTTCTCTTGGAATATTTTTTGAAAGTTATCCCAGCGTATTTCTCTTAGGTCATCTTTCTTGGTGTGTTTCAAATCCCTCCACCATCTTGCTGCCTTGCCATTTAAATTATAGTTGGAAAGCAGAGCCTTCATCTCACTTGAGTAGTGATGAACTTGAAAATATTTTCTCATACCCAGAAGCCACTCTTCAGCTTTCTCCTCAGTGTTTACTTCACCTTCATAGGTCGGGGCTCTTATTTTTCTAAATCCCCCCTGAAGACTGTCATCGCTTCTTTGTTTATTTTTGCGAGGAGAAAGAGAGTCATCATTGGAAGGACTGTGATGATTTCCTTTCGGTGCTTCAAGGGTATGTTCCTCTTTCTCTTCTTCTCTTGGGCTATTGGCCCGTTTATGGTAAGGTTCTCTTTTGGATCTGTTTGTGGACTGAGTAGGCATTCCCTGCGGGCTTCCTCCCGTCATATTTCTCAGTAATCCTTCATTAATAGCTTGTTGTTCCTTTCTTTCGTTTAGACTATCTTCTCTAAAACTTTGCAATTCTTGTTGAAGACTATGTATGGTCTTCAAAATATCAGAATTTAATTCCACCACCATATATTCTTCTAGGGTGGGGGTGTTCATCTTTCCTTGCCGGCTGTTATCTTCCTCAATGTTCATAATCTGAATTGTTCTGTAAAAATTCCTGTAATTTCAAAAATTTTTAATAACAGGAAAGTTTCTGTTAGTAACAAGATTCAATAACATACTTTATTTTCTTCGAAGTGAATGCTTGGTGCTCCCATAGGTCTCTTAGTATTGAAACTGGGCTCTGATACCACTTGTAATGTCCCAAAAAATTGAAATTTTTATTTATTTATTAGGCTAGTAAAAACTACATATGCTGGACATTATTGAACTTGCGGAACATAACGTACAGTGAATGTACCATTGTTTGGTCGTAAGATGTTATTACATTCTATCATCTTACTTTTAGTTATGATTATTAGTGTGCTTTACTCAAGATGTCATAATGCTGATTACTACATTATTCTTATGGTTAAGCATTGTTGTGTATGTGTAGTTACTTGATTATATGCTTCGTTAATTTCAGCATGTGTTTACTTATTAGTTACATGGTTCTAACTTTCCTTTGTTCTTGGAAACAAAGTGGGAGGAGTGGCGGGTCTAGTTCTCCCATGCAACTGTCTGAGAGGTAAAGTTTCTACTTGTCTAGCGGACTTACTTAGTTCAGTTTGAACTAAGGCACTCTTAACTTGTTTACGTGCAGGTGTACTTATACTTGCAGTTAAGGACACATACCGATTATTATTATTGCTCAGTATAGAATTGGTTTAGAGACAAGTTAATTACCACCCTAGACTGATTATCTAAGTGACGCTTATTATTCATTATAAGTTACTGATCAACTGTTAATATCTTAACCTATTTGTATTTCATGTTTATTTTATTAAAAGCATTAACCGATGTTTTATTATTCTTGGCAGGTTTACGAACCTTAGTTAAAGACCAAATCTTTGACTTTATGAAAACAAGTTTACCAAGGCATATTTCATATGCCATGGTTCTAATCTTATTGCCTAGGGAAAAATGATAAGCAAAGGTTTTAGGCTTAGAGACTATTGTACATGATGCATATAATACTTTATACCCTGCATTAGACTTTGGGGTGGTGAATATATATTATGGTCTAAACGTTACACATTGGGATTTTAACTCTCTTGGATAAAATGGAGACAATCGATAATGGGTCGATTCTAAACTATAGAAGAGTGGGTTTTGAAAGTTTGATAATGGTTCACAGGATGGTGCCATTAATGCGCCTTGGAGTTTGAGGCATACCAAGCTTAATGCTTGGCTCACGATGGACTTTGGTCATTTTGCTTAGTTTGTTGGTTGTTTGGTCTCAGCGCTGCACAATGGGTGAAGGCGACTTCGAAGGTATGAAGGTATGATATCGTTTGGCTTCACAACGTTTGATGTTTGTTTTGTGGCTTGTTCAAATTTCATACTTCTCATCATTCGTAGTGTTTCATGGTTGCACGTGATAGGGATGGCTCGAAGATGTATGCACAATTGCGAGCCATGGGCTAGCATTACCATTCCAGTAATTCTGCTAACAAATAGTTGCTCGCCACCTCTTGGATTTAAGACTGGGTTGTAACTTGTTGTAGTTGGAGTTTAAGTTATGGGGTTTCGTTGGCCTTCGGGTATGAGTTTATAAAGACTTCGGTTTTTATAATTATTAAGATATTTAGTCGTGGGGAGAAACTTGGTGACTTGGCAGGCTCTGTGTATAACCTTGTTNTAACAGGCCATGGAAGCACCATTTCTTGCAATGGTGCAAGGTTGTGAGCAATTTGACTGTGTAAATTATGTTAATGTAATAAACCGATGGGTTGTGAAATACATGTTGCATTTATAATTGCAATGATTATTAAACTGGACTGTGTATATAAATTTATGCTCCGTTATTGTTTATTAAACTTGGGTTTCATGTGGCCTCTTCCTTCGTGGAGGGTTTGTGTATATTTACTTCCATTATTTGTTATTAGCTTGTAATAATGGAAATTAGTGACAACGAATGGCTTGGGGCCACGCCTTACATGGCATCGGTACTCTCCCTCAGTGATGTGATAGTGTAGAGGATTTAGATTTTATTTTTGGTTTAATGCATAAGTGCATATATATTACGGATTGATGGTTTATTATGTAATAGGGTTTATAAATGGTACTGCTGTAGATTCTTTTAGTAGAGAAGGCCGAGGCCATAGATTTATAGCGTAGGGATTTGTAAAGTATTACGACCTCTTTGTAATGTTTTTTTTATAGATTTGCTGTACAACCTATGTGTAGATGATACACCGGGGATTTATAAAAAAAATAAAGACCCTTCAGGATTCGATTCTGGCTCGTGCACTGAAATGAGGGTTTATTAAATGTAAAAAGGATTATGTGTATAAATGTTATTACGATTTTTAATGTAATGAGTACCGTGTTTAGGGTAAGCGAAATAGAAAATAGGCGTCTACAGGATTCGTTCCTGTGACCTCGATGCAACTGCTGGGTTAATTAAATGATTTATGTGTAAAGATAATAATGTGGTTTTTATTTGGGCATTTAGGGTGTCCACAGGATTTGATCCTACGACTTCGTTGCACTTACCTAGTTATTATTTTTAAGTATTGGAATGTTACTTTGGTTTATCTATTACAAGATGGTTGTGAGTAATATTTAAATGAGACTATTCTGATTTATGGCATGCGATTATGATTATGTATTTTTGTAATATTAAAGGGCTGTGAATTTACATAGGAAATTAAATTGATCTTAGACCATGAATGGTCTCGATACTTGCTCTGTTTACTTGATTATGATAACGTTTATTTTAATGGACATGATTTGGTATTTAGCGTAGATTTGTTTAAGCATACCTTGAAAGGTCTTCTCTGGTTTTTATCTCAGTTTTAATATTATGCTGATAGATTAGATTTATAATTATAATTTATAACTGTTAGAATATATATATATATATATATATATATACTTACCAATAGTATACTGGTTATATACTAATAGTATACTTAATTAGTTTTCTTGTTATTAGAATTAGATGATACTAAATTAAATCTCGGTTTTAATTGCAGCATGGCTCTGCTGACAGATGAAATTTGTCAATAGAGTAAATAGGCTAAAGAACAGATAGGTAATAGATCTGAAATAAAACCTAGTTTGCAATTAACATAGTTTCAATGCCAGTAAAAGTAATACATGAATAAAACTAAGGTGAAAAACCCTTGATAAATATTTATAAATGAATTAAAATTGCGGAAGTAAAGTAAATGAATAAACCCTGGATAAATCTAGCATAAGAAGTAAAGTACAGCCTAGGGTTATAATTTAAAATGTAAACCCTAGAAGATTTAAATAGAAATCAAACACATAGGGTTAGAACATATAATGTGAACCCTTGCCTAATTCAGCCAACTTTTATTCTAGAAAAATAGAATAGGTAGTCTAGGATCTCATACATGTAATCTGAAGCTTCTTTAATGGCTGAACCCGCACACTCAAATAACCAGCATTAACAATTCATAGGAAGACCCGACCTCTGTATTAGATGACCGAATCACTTGGGAACTACCATGACCCAGAACCGTTCGTGGTTTCAATCCGGATCTCCCCGAGCTGGACTCCAACATGAAATTAGCTTAGAGTTCCTAAGGCAGTGTTTCCTATCTGGTATATCAGGTCTGGACCAGTTCTCCTTTTTCCTTCAAAAAAAAAAGTTCTCCAAGAATTCACTTGAGATAAAATCAGGCAGAATAATGACTCCCAAAAGATAGATCAAAACCCCAAGCCTTTCCTTGGCTTGAGACTTTAGAGACATAATTTTCAGTCAAAGGGACAGTTAAATAAAAAAATCTTGATTTCTTGATTTAACCCTTTTTAATTAATTTGGGTAATTTTTGTACTTTAACTTGAGAACTTTCAACTAGTTCCTGATTACACTTTTTGTAGGTATTGTACTATTTATTATCTTTTAATAATAAATAATAATGGATGGAGCTTTTCTTTCTTTATTTCATCATTAATGTTATTACTATATTTATTCTTTATACATACAATGTATAAAATACATAATAATATAACATTTGTTAACATTTGTCTTTGGGCATCATATACCATGATCTCTAGACTTAATGACACTTCTTCATTAAGGTCAAATAGGTAGATGGTTAGGTCTACTAGGCTAGGCAACTCTAAACATCCTTGCATGTTGGATTCCCTCATATAACATGGTAGTTATTCAGTACTTGATGAGAATACAAAAATTCAAAATTTCATTTAATCACTTATAAATAAGTCTGACGAGATCAATATTTTCTTGAGTCATTTTCACTCGGAAATTATTAAATTCTTTTCAGTAACTCCTAGCGCTTTCAAGAGCCCATACTCAACACTAAAACAAGGAGTTACAAACTTAGTGCAATTCCAGAGCTCTTCGCTCAACACTAATGCTAGGATGTACTTGTACGATACACCTAGGGATACAATGGCCAAGGATTCGATGCTCCAGAGATTACGCTCAACATCAATATGGAAGGCTCCAAGGCTTATGTCCAACACTTCCAACTTATCTTTTCATGTGTTCCAGAGCTTTACGATCAATACAAATATAAATACTCATGTGCTCAAGAGCTTCTCGCTCAACACAACATCAATTACTCATGCGCTCTAGAGCTCCTTGCTCAACGCAAAACATCTCATCAATCATGTGCTTCAGGGTCCACACCCAAAACAAACAAGCATATATTTATATATCATCAATAATTGGCTTACGCCCAATATATAAAACAAATCATCATGTTCATATGCAGTGGGGTCTTCGGCCCAATATATCAAAATAAAACATCAAGATAAAATCCTAATCAATAGGGTCATGCATATAAGTGTTAGGTCCAAAATTCGAGATATTACATTCACACCATATCTGTCCTCATAAATATTGGCTTGCTTCCTATCAAACAGTTAATGATGGAATAGTTCTTTTAGGATACAATCATTCATGTAAGACTGTTGGGGTTGGAAGTGTTAAAATTAAAATGTTTGATGGAGTTATAAGAACACTTATAGATGTTAGACATGTACCTAAGTTAAAGAAAAAATTAATTTCTTTGGGAGCGTTGGATTCTTGTGGTCATATGTTTACAGGCTTGAATGGAACTCTAAAACTTTCCAAGGGTGCTTTAGTGGTCATGAAGGCACAGAGGACAATAAACCTTTACAAATTGGTTGGAAGAACTCAAATTAATGGTACTGCATTAGTTTCTGAAGAAGATTCAAGATCCACTCAACTATGGCATCAACGTCTTGGTCATATGAGTGAAAAAGAACTTCAAGTATTAATGAATCGTAAATTGCTTCCAAATTTGAAAACTTTGAATTTGATGTTTTGTAAACATTGTATATGGAAAACAATGTAGAGAAAAATTCAAAGCAGGTAGTCATGTTAATAAAAGTGTTCTTGACTACATTCATTCTGATTTGTGGGGTACGTTTCCTACCATTTCCTATGGGGGAACAAAATATTATGTATTATTTGTAGATGATTTTTCGAGAAAGGTTTGGGTCTATGTCCTAAAAAGAAAAGTTGATGAGTTTAACTCGTTCAAACAATTTAGAGTTATGGTGGAAAAAAGAACTGGCAAGACAATCAAATGTTTAAGAACAGATAATGGGGGTGAATTTATTTCTTTAGAGTTTGAAAAATATTGCAAAGATGAAGGGATCATAAGACACAAAAAAAATGTATACACTTCTTAACAAAATGGCGTTGTAGAACGCTTGAACATGACTCTTCTAGAAATAGCAAGGAGCATGCTTAGTAATGCTAATTTGGGGCAAAAGTTGTGGGTGGACGTAGTTTCTACTGCTTGTTATCTAATAAATCAGTCACCATCAATGGAAATAGATTGTAAAATTCTGAAAGATGTGTGGATTGGTCATCCCTGTGATTATTCAAATTTGAAAATCTTTGGTTGTGAAGCTTATGCACTTACTCCTAAAATTCAGCATTCTATGTTAGACCCTAGATCAAAGAAGTGCATTTTTGTTGGGTATGATAATGTAAGAAAAGGATATATATTGTTGGATCCTACTACCCACAAAATTGTCATTAGCAGAGATGTAATTTTTGATGAATCTTCTTTGATTAAATCCGAAAAAGTAAGAGTTGATGTGGAACATGAACAAGTAATATCAAAACGACTAATTCAGTTGGAGAACCGATCTTATCATGAATCAAAGAAACAAGAAGTTTCTGGTGAGAGAGAAGTCATAGAAGATGAAGAAATTCAAAAAATGTGAAAACCCCACAACCTACACCAAGAATATCATTAAGGGAGAGAAATATTCCTAAGCAGTATACTGATTTTGTTTCATTTGTTATATTTACTGATGATGGAGAAACTTCTTGTTTTCAGGAAGTCGTTGATTGTGTTGACAATACTAAGTGGAGGAAGGAAATCAAAGAAGAAATGGATTCTCTGGAGGAAAACAAGACATGGGAATTGGTTGAACTCCCCAAAGATAGAAAAAATGTTGGATGTAAGTGGGTATTCAAATTGAAGAAAGGAGTTGATGGTAAGGTTGAAAGATTCAAATCCGGATTGGTCGCAAAAGGCTACTCTCAGATGGAAGGTATAGACTATAATGAGATTGTTTCACTAGTTGTCAAGCTTGTATCTATTCATATTGTGTTAGCATTAGTTGCATTACTTGATTTGGAGTTTGAGCAACTAGATGTTAAAACAACTTTCTTACATGGATATTTAGATGAGGAGATTTATATGAAACAACGAGAAGGTTTTGTAAAACATCATAAAGGTAGATTAGTTTGCAAGCTCAATAAATCATTGTATGGCCTGAAACAGTCGCCCAGACAATGGTATAATAAGTTTGATTCTTTCATGGTGAGCCCAGGTTATACTAGAAGTGAATATGATCATTGTTTATACTTCAAAATGTTGAATGACATATTCATTATCTTAGTATTGTATATCGATGATATGCTTATTGAGAACAAAAGCATAGACGGGATTAACAGGTTAAAGGCTCAGATGGCTAAGAATTTTGATATGAAGAATCCTGGAGATGCAAAACAAATATTGGGTATTGAGATACACAGAGACAGAAGAAATGGTAAGCTTAGCTTTAAACAGGAGAAGTATGTTGAGAAAATACTTGAAAGATTCGAAATGAATAAGGCAAAGCTTGTGAATGTTCCTTTGGCTTCCCATTTTAAACTTTCTTCAGGTTTATGTCCTCGTAGTGTTGAAGAAAATGATTATATGTCTTGTGTACCATATGCCAATACAATAGGATGTTTAATGTATGCAATGGTGTATACTAGACCTAATATTTCACATGCAGTAGTTGTTGTTAGAAAGTACATGGAAAATCCGGGAAAAGAACATTGGAATGTAGTGAAATGGGTGCTTCGGTACCTAAGAGGCACACGTGACTATTGTATCACTTTTAATAATAACATTGATTTTGTATGCGGTTTTGTTGATTCAGATTTTGTAGGTGATTTGGACAAGTGAAGGTCTACTTCAGGTTATGTATTTACTCTTGTAGGTGGAGCTATAAGTTGGATGTCAAATCTTTAGGAAACAATTGTTTTATCCACTACAAAGGTTGAATACATTGCTTCCTCACGTGCTTGCAATGAGACAATTTGGCCGAGAGGTCTGCTTAGAGAAATTGGAAGGTTGCAGAACAGTGTGCCTGTCTTCTGTGAAAGTTAAAGTGTTATTCATTTGGATACAAATCTTTTTATCATAGTAATACTAAACATATTTATGTAAAATATCATTTTGTAAGACAATCCATTAGTGAAGGTGGAGTAGATCTGAAAAAGGTCCATACTCTAGAAAATTGTGCAGATATGTTCACAAAACCAGTATTTTTAGCGAAGTTACGATGGTGTGTACCTTCTCTTGGTTTGAAAAAAAGGTGATAAATAGTCTTGGGAAAAGAATTTGTAAATTTTGTTGTCAAGGTGGATATTGTTAAATGACAACTAAACTAATGTGTTTATGGGAGGTTTCCCATTACAGGTGTTTACGGGAAGTTTCTCATAACGGGCATAACCGACAACGGTTTACTCATGTAACTTCTTTCATGAAGTATATAGTGCATGGTTGAGACACGTAATGTGATGAGTTGTATGTGAGGCTGAGACTCGTCATGTAATCTCTCCTTCATTAATAAGCTTCAATACTTTGCATGCGTGGATGTTTCCCCTCTAGGGTCTTACCACATGAATTGTTGGTGTTTTGAATGGTGTTATTCATTTTGAGATTGTGTAATGTGTCTCTGAATTTTAACATACTCTATTTACTACATACAAAGCCTAGGGATGTTGCTTTTATCGAACTTCAAAGTTCACTTTGTGCTGTTTGTTGTTCGTTTGATTTATTCAGTGTTAGTATTACACTAGTACAGTTTAGTAGTTTAGACTTTACCATATTCATATGCTGTTATTATTTACTTGGAATGTTGATCCATTCTTGCCATATTCTGCCTTTACATGTAGCTGTAGGATGGCTGTTATCTCAACAATGAAATTTCAACATATTTTAGTGTTATAGGCTGGGCCTGTTAGACCTATATCTACAGATTTCTTAATTGTTTTTTGTTAGAAATGATCTTACACTGATGTCATCACACAACGATCCGGGACAAAGTAGCTATTGTATCCTCCCATCAAGGTATATGTGAAATCGGTTGATAGAAAGTAAGTTAGTAACAAACTACTATGAATAGCCATTCATTGGATCGGTCTCTATCAGTTGAGGTCCATAAGAAGCTTGCAGATTGGTCTAACCCATCTAGCCTAGTTACATTATAAATAGGTAAGAGAACAATGTACTAAACGTTATACTACCTAATCCCTTTGAAACATAATGGAGTTATGTCCTATTAGCTAAAAGGAGTATCCTGAATAAGATGGGAGATATTTTTCATTTATCTCACGGGTCTCTCTAGAAAAGGTGTGAAGAACTTGGTGAGAAGAACACAACATTACAACTCCAAGTCGAGATTGGTGAGTAGAAAATGGACCCATTACAATTTCGATCCAAGATTGAAATGTAATATTTAATACATAGCTGTCTTTTGGCGTCACACAACATTGGAATGTGGTTTGGACTGCCAAGATGGTGGATTATTCCAAATTCGTGCTTTAGCATTTTGTATAATTGCCGATGTGTTTTGTTCCTTGCCTCCATTAATTTGCTCACAAATAAACTTGATTTATTATATGGGAAAATAGGGTAAGTATAACATAATAGGTGGTCAAAATATAAATAACTAACTATAACATAATTTAGTGATGTCAAGATGAGTCCTGTAAACTCAAAACTAAATAGTATAACTGTTCCTGTAAACTAGAGTAAAAGATACATGTAAATCACTTTTGTATAAACAATAGGATATAAATATTCTTCACAAAGATACATGTAAATCAATTTTGTATAAACTATAGGATATGACGAGTTTTCACACCTCTAGATCTTGTGGAGAGAGTTAGTAGTAACTGGGAAATTGACTAGTAGAGTTGATTGAGTGCTTCACTAAGGCACTGATTGGATGGTCAACTAGGTGTTTCACTGGGCGAGTAGTTAAAACAAAGCAGTGGGCTTGTGCACAAATCAAGGAGTTTGTTATGCACCCCCACCAATCTATATTGACATTGTCTTTTCCATTTCAATGGAGTTAGATACATCTTGGTTCTATAAAAAAGATGTGCCTAAGGGTTGATCTAAGATTGGGCCTGTAATCTATATGTTGGTTTTTCCTAAGCAACATAGAGATCCATTCTCTTAGAAGAATGGGGAAATATGGTCAAGGAATAAGATGTGGAACCATACCGGAACTGGGGGACTCAGCCTTGATCTGAGTATCCATTCTGTTGAATGGGGACATCTGGTCAAATACCAAGATGTGGAACCAGTCCAGCACTGGGGGAACTCAACCTTGATTTGAGTATCCATTCAGTTGAATGGGGACATCTGGTCGAGGACTAGGATGTGGAACCAGTCCAACACTGGGGGAATTAACCTAGAGCTGAGGGACCATTCTTTGAATGGTGGCACCTGGTCAGTTATCAAGAATATGAACCTGTATAGTACCGGGGGACTCATCCTAGGGCTGAGGGCCATTCTACAGGAGAATGGATGTGCTTGGTTTGTTACGAAGTATTTGACCTTGGGTCAAATTATGCAGCCTATGGCTGAGGCACCTGGTCTGTTTCCAGGATATCACTATAATTCATAGATCGGTTCTGGGCATGTGATGCACTCCTACCCTCGATATGTGGGCTTTGTGATCTTCTCCAAGGATTAGCTACCCTTGGTTAAGACACCTAGTACCTGATCTTGGTGGCACATGGAGTGGGAGATAAAAGCATCAATAATTCTCTCTATGTATTATGATGTACTTTGAGTGGGGATGAAGGAACACTGTGACCACTTGTTTTGACCAGAGAGCACTTGAATAAGGTTAAAGGTAAAAGTAAAAAATACATAAGGACCCTTAGACCACCAAGGAGTCAAAGTGAAAGTGCAAAAATACCTTTAGTACCACTAAAGGTAAATGTAAAAAAGATAAAATAATAAGATATTATTTTTTTCATTCTTTTGAGTTTTGGTTCACATATAGGTGATTTAAAGGATATAAAAGAGGACAATCCATTTCATTATAACACACATTTTTTCTTATCATTCAATAGCTTCTCCAAGGAAGTTTTTCGCTGGTATTTGAAGAAGAAGTAGTTTCTTGTGTTGTGTATATGCCCCAGCATGGAGGATTCTAGCTAGGGCATTTTCATCTACACTCTAACCCTAAAAGGATTCTAGGGCTCATCTTTTCTCAGTCTTAACCATCAAATCAAAGCTAGGGTTTAACCCTAGACCACTCCATCTTCACAACAACTTCCATATCGGTCACGAGCAACTCTAGATTAGTCACGGGCAGCCTCATATTTCTCACGGGAAGTGGTAGAACTCTCACGGCTTCCCAGATCAGTCACGGGAAGCCCTTCCTAAGCCCAAGCAGCATTGAGGCAGTAGCCTAAACCCTTGGGCAGGCCAAATGTATCCTCGGGAAGCTCTAACAGAGCTCGGGCATCCCTATTAACCCTCGGGCAGCTCCAACAGAGCTCGGGAAACTCTGTCCCACCTTGGGGCAGCACGGTACATAGCTCGAGAAAACGGATACAGTCTCGAGAAGCTTGGTGCAGGCTCGGGCAGAGGTATAAGACTTGGGCAGTGGCATCCGAGCAGCATCAACAGTGTCCGGGTAGACAGGTACAACTTCAGGAAGCATCCATACAATAGGTACATATCCAGACAAACATTTTGAGCAGTCTCGGGTAGCAAGAATTTTGTCTTAGGCAGTTAGAAGAATTAGGGCAGAAAGCCCTAATTTGGATTTCTCTGTAAAATTTTCATCTTTTGTGGATTTTTGATCTGTGGTTCAAACCTATTAGGGTTTGAGAATTATTGAAGAACATTCATCTCAGAATTTTGAGAAACTCAAGTCATCTCATTTAAGAGATGAATTACTAGTGCTTTTGGGTTTTTTCTCCTTTAAATGTTTCCCCGTGAAAAAATCTTGTGTTCAATGTGTGTGATGGTCTTGATGTTTCTACTGCACTTGTCTATTGTTATCTTACAGTCTACAAAATTTTAAAACAATTCATGATAATGATAAAATTCAATAGTATTGTGCATATATATCTTGTGGTTTCTTACACTACAATGCATGTTAAGCTATGCTCGGTTTTTTTTGAGAACTGTAATGGTTACATCAAACACCACAACTCTTTTCAAATACTAGCTCTTTCATCTACATAATCTATTATTGAGAACTGTAATGGTTACATCAAGCACCACCACTCTTTTGGAATACTAGCTCTCTCATCTACATAATCTATTATTGAGGACTATAATGTTTACATCAAACACCACCACTCTTTTGGAATACTAGCTCTCTCATCTACATAATCTATTATTCTTCAACATGCTATGGGAGCAAGTGGTTTGAGATTTAACATGTTGTTTACAAGTTTCATGGAGAATGTTGGTTGTATGCACTCATGACAAGTTAGATCTGGTTGGTAGATTGATTGAGGGTTTCAACTTTCACATTGAATTTGGGATTACATCTGTAGATCTATACTATGAATTCCAAGCACGAACCCATGGTTTTAAATGGCCACAAATATGTAGGGGTTATCTGAACACAATATGTGCACAATTTATTTTAATACATTGTGTAGTCCCTTATATATGAGTTATATAGTGATTAGTCCAAGGTGATTACTCCTTCCTCAATCTACTAATAGATGTATACTTCATACATGCCCAACCAACCATTCCAACAAACAAAGTAGAAGGGTTTTATATGGATTTTGGGCATAAGATATGCAAAAATGGTGGAAGAGTAAATCATTGTGGTAGTTTACAAAAATTATGATTTTAGATCTGAAGGATTCCCAACAAAAAAATGTCATTGATGGGAAGAAGGATGATGTTGTATGAGTCACAAAAACTTAATATCTAGGGAGATTCACTTTCATACAAGTGGTATTGACTACATGAGTGTTGTTTGGAAGAAGGTGAAGATTCTGATTGATAAAATTGATGAAAGTTAGGTCATGCAGATTGATAAAAAATGATCTTTTGGGATCCTATTTATTTTGAAATAATTGAGGACTACTTAACCTGTGTGAAGGAACTTTAGTGGAAATTAGGTGAATGCAGAAATTTTTTTCCCATGAAAGATAGTCAACACTGTTAGCACTATTTTTGGGATAAATAGTTGGCAAGGGATTTGGCCAGTAAATGGAGGAATAAGGTTTGAAAATTTCCTTATCATATGACCTGGATAAATGTTAATGAGGTTCTGCAACAGATGGACGGCTTGGATGTACACTAGAAAATATCAAAGGCCGAAAATCATTAGCACCAAAGGAAAATCGAGAGCGAAAGAGGTAAACATTTGTTTGTAAAAAGAGGTAAACCTGACTTTTGCTTTCCGCAGTCCAAGATCTACGGTCGAGAGAGATTCCGCATAAACCAATGGTCTAGCAAAAGGCAGAAGTGGAAAAGGTAAAGTTTCGGGTTGAAAAAATTGGAAAACCCGACTTCCTCTTTCCGCAGTCCAAGATCCAATGGTTCAGAGAACTTCCACACAGATCAAGGGTCTGTAAGGGAGCAAAAAGGCGTAAAAACAACAATTTGGTCGTAAAAGGTTTGAAATTTTGCCTTTCACGATTCGTAGGATTGACGATTCGGAAAGTTCCAACACAGATCAACAATGCACAAAGAAAATGGCGGAAAGGAAAATACCGGAAAGCGGAAACATGAAGTTTTGGTTATGAAAAGTTGAGATCCCGCCTTTCGCTTTCTATAGCATGCATCTTTACCTCAGATCAACAACTCGGAGAGTGTCTGCCTAAGATTGACGGTGCAGAAAAGGGGAACATGCGCACAAGGAAAGAAGACTTCCTGATATGCGAAACTTGGTAGGCCCCACAACATTCAACAAGCTAGATCACCCTTGATGTCAGATCAATGGTGGAGATTGATGTTGTCAGTAAAACATACATGCTGAAAGTCGAAAGAGCGCCTGCGTGATGAGAAACGTGCGTAAATGACATGTCTCCTCCCCATTGGATATCACGGTCGAAAATGAGAGATGCAAAGGTCACTTTATGAAGCACGATGGTGCATATTTCAATGGTGTATATCTAAGAAGGAATCAGATCAATGGTGGAAATTCATTCCACTAATCTAACTTGCACGAAGAAAATAGCTTTCCATATCTGTAGAATCATTTAAAGGCCTACATGTTTCAATGGCCAGGATTGAGGATGAGGTAAGATCAATGACGGAGGTTAATTTCACTGATTCAACATGTGATGACAAACAAAATTTTGAAAACAACGAAATTGGGTACACGGTGCAAATTTCGATGGATCAAATCAAGGTTTGATCTAGATCCACGACTGAGAAAAATTCTGCTAGTTCAAAGTGTCATTAATTTAATTTTCCAGAATTCAGTGGAATTTTATAGAGCATGCAGGTTTAGACACGTGCTTCCACATCCTTGTCTTGATTGAAAGATCAATGGTCCAGGTTGATTTCACAATGGGAACGAGCAAGGAAGAATGAAAAGTATTCCATTATGTCAGTCCTAATATTCTGGAATAGTAACTACATCCGATAATTTGAATGAATGATAGTAGTAACATAAGTTATAACGACTTAAGTAACAAACACAGAAGGAAATTACATTCAACCTATACATCAAAAGTTGCGGTGTAGCATCATCAGTGGAGAAAGTCATGCCGAAACATGTCAGCTCCGAGCTGGTGGAGCAAATGCAGAAGATAGAGGAGGAAGTGTGCACTAAAGCAGAGAAAGTGGTGAAAATCATAGAATATTTTTAGAACAAAATCACTGCAAGTCAGTACATGGAGTAATAGATTCAAGTGGGTCGGGACGATCCACAAGTGAGTGTTGCGGGCTTGTTGGGCCTAAGGATAGTAAGGCATAATTCATGCAAAATTCTGCCTAATTATGGAAAAGAGATAAAGGAGAAGAGGAAGGAGCTATGACTAGGAAAGCATCATAATGGAGAAGAGGAAGGACGGTGCGACAGAGGAAGTAGAAGAGAAGAAGAAGAAGAGGAGGATGCGTCGGAAGGGGAATATGCACCAAATAAGTAAGTCGTGATAGAAGGATGGAGTGTGACACGAGATGGTATGGCATAATATCAATAGAAGAAGGCGTGAAAGTAGCATAATGGCTCGAAAACGACAGTAAGGAATCATGCTGAGAAAGTGACAGGCCTTAACGATTGTGGGTACGAGCTCGGTTGGATCCAGTGGAAACCACACGCGTGAAGGAATCTTTGTAGTTTAGGCCATTAGTGCCTGCTGTTAGGTGTTGCTCGAATAGGAAAGACAACATGTTGGCTGGATATAGTAATTCAGATGAGATAGCGACAGAAAAAAAGAGTTTGACTTTTGCCTATTTTTAGAAGTTAGTTATTCATATCATGGAGCGATTTTGTATAAGAACAAGTTTTTGTAATGGAACAAGGGTTGGAACCCATGAAAAATCAGCATTGTATTTTGAGATCTATCTTTTAATAAAACTTCAAAGCCAAGGTTGACATTTTTCCAGAGATTCCTATGTTGTCTTTGTTATAGTCTGTACTTTCCTTTTCTCATGTGCATGTGTTTCTTGTTTACTACTTCCATTATGTTTTCCCTTTCATGTTTGAAATGAGTTTTTAATAGCGCAAAATTCATAATCATATGCTCTATCTATTGATTTAAAACATTCTCAAAACTTGTTAATCTAAAGTTAATGTGGATTCATCCTTGTTAGATGCCCTCATTAATGATTTGTTTGTGATTTTATTCTATATCACCAGACAAAAGCATTTTGAATGTAATGAGATTGCTACCTTGCCTCTGTTAAAATTTCCATGCAATAACACTGTGTTGTTATAATCATTTTTGACTCCATGCCCAATGTGTACTTGCCTTGTTTCAACCAACAAAAATCTTAAATTTATTTCTTGTTGATATATCTGGCCTTGCGAAAACAATTATTGAGAGATCCCTCTCTGGAGAGAAAGAATCCAACTTTATTTTCTAAAGGTTGGTTATGTGGTTACCTTGGGATTTACCATTTTACAACTGGGGGTACATTTTGAGTGTTAACAAGGAGATCAAGTCCGGGTGAATATAGATCGAGTTGATTAATCGATCTGCATGGAGGATGAAGCTATAGAGGTTATAGACAAATATAGATAAGGAGATCAAGTGCAGATAGATCGAGTCAATTGATCGATCCTCTGCAGAGGTTGTGTTCGTTCCTTTGACATAGATTAGACGATCCAGATAAAGGAGAAAGATGAATCGATGACGGGGAAAGAAATCATGAAGTGAATCTGCATGGGAGATAAGAAATCCACAAAGTTAAAGTGTAGTTCCACACTGATAGCAAAATGACGAATGAGATCAAAGCCACAATATATTGACGATAGGGGAAGAATTCACGAAGTGAATCTGTACGGGAGATAAGAGATCCAAAAATTTAAAGTGTAGTTATGCACTAATAGTAGATCGATGGATGAGATCAAATCCGCAAGAGATCGACGATGGGGAAAGAATTCAAGAAGTAAATTTGCATAGGAGATAAGAAATCCACAAAGTTTCGCACTGATAACAGATCAATGGATGAGATAAAAGCCGCAAGAGATCGATGACTCATAGGGGTTGCGGAAGACGAATTGTGGAAGAACATTTCAAAAAAGTTGGATGGCACATCCACAATACGCAATCTGCAAATTGGCTTGACTTCGTTTTGCAAAAAGGGAATTGTGGAAGCAGTTTCGAGAAAAATCGAAATGGGTACCCACAATTCGCAATCCATAATTGTGGAAAGGGAATTGTGGAAAGGTATATGCAGAAAGTTAGTTGCAGAAAAGTAATTGCAAAAAGGTAATTGCAGAAAAGTAATTGCGGAAAGGTAATTGTGAAAAGATGATTGCAGAAAGGTAAAAGAGGAAATGTAAATGCAAAAAGATAATTGAGGAAGCAATTTTCGAGAAAAGTCGAAATGCATACCCGCAATCCGCAATCCGCAATCCACAATTGCGGAAGAAAGAAGTTTTCGATTGCGGAAAGGTCGTTGTGAAAAGATAATTGCGGAAGATATTTTCAAGCAAATTCAAAGTACACATCCACATTCCACAACTCACAAATGAGGAAGAAGTCAGTTCTTACGAATTGCAGAAAGGTCGGTTCGAAAATCTGAATGCGGAAAGGTCTGTTGCAGAGAGTTTGTTGCAGAAAAGAAAACTGCAGAAGGATGTGACCGATAAATTTAAACAGAGTTAAAAATAATAAACAAATATGTAAGAAAACGTGGTTGATGAAGATACATGTGTTATGAAGGGATGAGTTTGATGAACAGTCATGACTCTAGATGTATTATTAACTATGTTGATGAAAAAACTATAAACGCTTAGCATATAAAAGTTTATATTTTGGCAATGTTGCTAAGCTTGAACATTTTAGGTTGATAAATAAGACCGTGCAACACGTATGTGATGCTGTTGTTGGTTCGAGGTTATATACTTTCAAATTCCATAAAGCACATGTATATTGTGTATGTCGTTGTTACAATTAAACTATTCAGGTATAGTGATTCCCCATGGTACATTTTGTGTCTTCTCTTCTCATGTATCATTTTATTATCTAGACAAATGTTGATGCAAATATAAAGGCTTGGTTACGTTATTTGATAGGTTCAAGGATTGGTTACAATGCTCATAGTCATTAGTGAAATACAATGACCTAACTCTCAATTGTAGGTAATGTTTTTTATTTTCTTTTACATTACTTATGTCAAGCGATTTCAATTTCAATTATGTTTCTTACCACCATGCATTTTCTCTTCTCAATTATTTCCAAACAACTCTCAACTGCATGTAATGTTTTTAATTTTTTTTACAATACTTGTGTCAAATGAATAGAAAAGGTGATTTCAATTTCCAAATTGCACATTTTATCATGCTCATAAGTTCAACATATTTCTACATAGCTAATGTAACACCTCGGTTTTGACCTCAATTGCATTAAATTGTAAATGATGTAAATATCATTAATTAAATCGTGGTGTGGAGCTCAAGGCAAATGACCCACCATGGATTCAGTGTTTTATGTTTTGACAATTAATATCGATGCCGATGGTTATCGTTATAGCCGATGGTACAATTTAATTTTGGACATCATGTAAATATGCAATTAATAAAAATAACCACAACTAGCTATGTCAATGCAACATTAAAGAGATGGGGGCATGATTTCACAAGGAATAGGGGGGGATATTCAAACCCTTGAGCCAATAGGGTAAAGCCAAATGTCATAGGTAAAACCTGTAAAGTTGTAAACTACCCATTTTGTCTATTGTGCCCATTCATTTAGAAAATGGTTGAGGAAGTTAATGCATGGGGATGGGAAGAGTATGGGAGTCAAATTCGAATTTGGGAAGCCACCCATTTTTGGAAAACGTGTTTTTGACTTCTTGGGAAAGTAAATGCTTGGATATACATGCCCATCCTATTATTCACCGATACGTTTAACTCTCTCACATTGTTGGAGTTCCTTGTCATTTTTCCCTCACATTTCTTGGATTTCCTCATCTTGCCATGGCTGGGAAAACCCATCTTTGGGTTGCTGAGTGAATGTGTAGCAGAGATTCACGTTCTGGGGGTTTTAAGACGTTGTTTTTCCTCCCTCACCGCTGGAATTTGTTGTGTGTTTCCCTCACATGTTTATGCATTTTTACCTAATTTGTCCAAGCTGGGAAACCCATTTTTGTATTGTTTAGTGAATGGACAAAGGAGACCCACAATTTGGGTGTGTGTGGAGGTTTTTTTATCCCCTAAAATTCCTAGAAACATTTTTTGAAATCATATTTCTCTCAAAGGGTATTTTTCCCCATTTTACCAGTCTGTTTTGGTTGCAAACCCATTTTTTTTTGTTATGCTTAGTGGCTGGGAAGATAGATCCACGTTTTGGGTGTTTGGGGAGGCTGTTTTTCCCCTGTGAATCCCAAGTATGTTTCCTAAAATCGTATTGCTCACCCAGGGTGTTTTCCCCATCTTCCATTTCCTTTTGTGGTTGCCAAACATTTTTCTACAAACCCATAACTTGTCTTTGGATGTGAAGTGCATCCTTGTGTTGGCTTGGGTGAGTAATTCCAAGGACCCCATATGTTATTGACTTGTTGGATTAGTAGCCTGTGAAACCAAATTGTTTATTGGCTTGGTTGAACAGTCTGTGAAATCCAACTATGTGTTGGCTTGACTATGTGTGTATGGTCTTGCTATGTAAGTCTGTTGTTCCCTAGCTCCTCGTGGAAATCATTCCCAGCTAGGGGGTGGAAGTGCTGCTGAGAGATTGATCAACACACTAGCCTATGGTTGGGTGGAACGTTGCAATGACATAGCTAGCTGTGGGGAAGCTTCTTCTCAAGATAAGTATTTTCTTGCGTGTTTAACCTCTGCAATGTATTTGTTTTATAAATTATTATGAATATGTTGAATGCTTGAATGAATGATATTTGATTCCGCTGTGTATTTACATGTATTATGCATCTGTGTATGTATTTTATGTTCATGGGGCTAGATTTCCCAGTCTGATAGAGCATCAACAATGTGCAGTCATGTCCTCTTCATCATCGGGATGAGGGGAGGGGACATGATATTCCATGTTCCAACATACCTTCAAAGTATTATTCCATGTTCCATTTATGGTAGAGTTCAAGTTTTTAATCAACAATTATCCTATACATTGTCCCATGACAAAGAAAACATGCAAATATTGCTTAAAGTTTTTCCAATGCACGACAAAACAATTGGTTTTTCTATTTGTCATTGAACTTGCATACAAAAATTACATTGATGTCAATAAATATTTACATATTTCATTTTCAGCTCACATTTCATATCAATTTTGTCAAAACTGTTTTATTTGATTATTATCTCTTTTTATGGAAGCTTCTACATGTCAACTGCAACAAATTTCGTCAACAAAAGATTTAAAAAAAACTTGGGAATTAGTCAAAGGGAAGGGATTGTTTCCCTTTAACAAGGCAATGATATAACTCTTATTTCTGAATTCAAAATATTCCAAACATCAATTGTAATACCTATCTTTTGAAAATTTACATTAGCCTTATGCTAACATGTTTAGTAATCTTTATTGTTATTAGTAAATGAATTTTTCTCTTATGCAATATAATATTCTTTGCATGAAATATATATTTTTTAATATTAAAATTAAACAAATTCTTATTATCTTAACCTTATTTTTCACTTTTAATATTTTTACCCTCTTGGCCTTCCTTTGCACCTCCTGGTAAAGGGCATAGCGCAATGGTAGATACCTTTTCTAAAAGGGAAATGTTAAGATAAAACTAAGGTTAAGATAACAAAACATATATTTCGAGTAATAAAACATATATAGGTAATACAACATGGACATATTGAAACAATACATAGTAACACATTAAAGTAGATGAAAGCAAATTTTAATTTGATGCTAACAAAGGAACATATGATAAAGTGGTTAATTGCTTTGTTGAATTGAACTAATAAATGGGGAAACATACAAGTAAATGATACATCTAAAGAAAAAATCATATTCTATTTACTTTGCAATTGTAACAATACATTAAATAATGGGAACACCATAATTGTAACCAATAGAAGAAGTGTTATGATTAAATAAATGTTTAAAGGAAAAATAGTACATCTATAGAGCAAACAATGAAAAGATTCAAGCATAATTTGGTTTTAAAGACTTTGAAGCAAGTAAGATTTCCTCTTTTTTCCTACGTTGGACATATGGATTATCTTGCATTTGAGAATATCTAGAAAAAGAAAAATCTGGAGAAATGAGAAGGCCTGAAAGAGATTTAACTCTTGATATTGTAGTGAATGTAAGCCCTTGTCTATTAATGTTTCCAATATCTATTGTTGCATTTTGTAGGGTCATACCTTATGCTTTATGAATTGTTAAACCCCATTCCATATGAAGTGGTAGTTTTCTATGCGTTCCTCTTGTTATGGGAGAGATGAGAACAAAAGTAGGATTAGAAGCATCCCATAATGGTCCTTTGTAGTGGAGGAATTCAAGAATAACAAAGGATGGTAAGCTAGGACGTTGTTCATTGGAGTTGTAGACAATGTCAATGAATTTTCCAAGTGAGCTGTTAACAGGGCCTGCTCCAACCCATAAATTAGCAGTTAACATGACTTTTTGACCAATAGCAAGAAGGACCTTTAATGGTAACTGTTCATCATCTATGGATTGGAGGACATGTTTTTTCTTTTGTTCTGCAAAGCAATGTGCAATTGGCATATTAAGGTGTTTGAGCATGTGTTTGTTTAGTAGTGAAACACAGCTATTAGTGGCATACAAGTGGTTAGATTGTTCAAATGAACAGTTTTCTACATGTGAAAGGGATGAGGTTTTTCTTGTCATTAGGAGTGCCCAATCTTCAAGAGTTGGTGTTGCATTTAGAAGGTTTAGTAAGAGTTGGCGAAATGAAATTTGAGAAGGGTTATCTCCTTGTTGTCAGAAAATGGTTTTGAGCATGAAAAAAGTATCAAATGTACGCCAGAGAGCAATTCCAAGGGATGATCCTGCATACATGGGGATGTCCTTTACTGGAGGCAATTTCCCGAAATTCACCAATAAGGATCATGGAACAACCACCAAACAAGATTGCAAAATGCGAGGGGAAATCTTGACGTAAGTGTACAACAATTTGAGTTAACATTTTTGGGCCAATAAAGCTCATTTCATCGATGAGAATATAACGAATATGGCATAGTTCTTCTTGAAGCTTTGAAAGGGATTGGCCTTCAAGAGGGTGAATTTGAACAATGGGTATTCGAAGAGTAGAATGTATTGTAAGTGCATGTATGTTAAAGGAAACAACACCAGTTGGAACTAGGAGAAGCAATTTGTACAGATGCAGTTTGGAGTGCATATTTGAAGCAAGATATGAGGTAAGATTTCCTAGTGCATGTAGTACCTTGAATGACCATTTTGAGTGGTTGAGAAGGTGTAGTGTTTCTAAAATCACTACAACAAATCTTGGAATTAACGTCCCATTTAGCGTCCCTTTTTAGTGTAATTTGTTTTTACATTGAGTGGTAAAACTAGACGCGTCATGGACAAAACTTAAAGCGTCTCAAAAACGTTTTTTTTTCTTCCTAGATAGCATCCTTTATGACATCCAAAATAGCGTCTATTTTTTTGCTTCCAGAATAGCATCCAACTTTGCTTCCTAAACAACATCAAGGTTTGCTTCCTAAATAACGTCCTATTTTGCTTCCTAGCAAGTGTCTGCTTTTGCTTCTTAAATACCTTCCCTTTTAGCGCCATATTTGCATCCCTAATAGAACCATGTTATCATCCAAATTAGCATCCAATATTGCATCCATTTTTTCTACCACTTTAGCATCCCATTTTGCACCATGTTTTACTTCCAAATATGTGTCAATTTTCGCTTCCAAATTTGCACCAATTTTTGCATTGTGTTTTGCTACCAAAATGACGCCAATTATTTATTCTATTGTTGCACCATATTTTGCTTCCTATGTAGCACCATGTTTTGCATCCAAATTAATGTCTTATTTTTCTACCGTATCAACACAATGTCATTGTTAGCGCAACGTGTTGCATCCTTTTTAATGCATAGTTTCGCATGTCTCATTTTTTGGTCACTAATTTAGTTGTTTTTAGTAATTTTATATATGAATTTTGGTCATTTTGTTTGGTCACATATCTCTTATTTTTTTCTTACTAATTTAGTTGTTTTTAAACGATATTATAATATCATTAGGGCATGGAGGAATCGAACCACCAAACTCCTGCTTATAAGGAAGGCGCTCTTCCATTGAGCTAGCACCCTTTAAGAATTTGGGAACCTAACTTACAGAATCCTCTATAATGGTAAAAATTATCAATACACAACTTTGAGTATCTAATGGTTGATAAAGGATGATACATTGTATAAGTTCACAATATATGATCAAGTAGGTTATGAAATCCATAAACCTTTTCTAGGAATTTTGAAAAAAACTCAAGAAATTGGCTTAATGGGATTGCAAAAATCACTATTCTCTAGAAACTGTAAGCGTACCACTATATGAGACCTATCAACAAAAATTATCTTAGTGTGGATGCCAAGGATATATTATATAATCATGATCATCCTAGAGCCTTGTATAAGTGGAGCAATAAGGAGAATCAAAAGAGGATGATCAACCCAATAGTTGGTGCTTCACATTGATCCTATCCACCATGGGATGAGAAAAGTTCCTTCTTCCATCAAGCTAATGAGTATCTTCAAGGAAACATGGTTAAGATATATTGTGATGCCAATTCATAATGTTAATTTGCTTCCTAGGGTGATGTTGCAGTGCTTGCATTGGGAGATCTACATGATCCCCAACAACATTGGATATAAGCATATTCATGGGGCCATAAAGCATAGGATGAGGCTGTATTTTTATTTTTTTCTTTGGAAAATCAGGCATGATTTGAAACATTGGGAGAAGGAATAGAATCAGATATACTTAACAAACTACAATCATGGCAGGGCATAGGACTATACAAATTTTCATATTTGAAAGGAATAAAAGACATCCATTTCTACAAATTACATTCAAGATATATGTCAAAGAATTATAACATTTATGGTCAGTTAAATATTCAACAATGGCATATCATGATGCTTAAAACTTAAAAGATAAAAGTACCTTCATCAACTGCAACTATACCAATATCTTTTCCTCACAATATTTCACCACAATTAGAAATATTAACTAGAACAATAGGTCTGCCTCAATTTGTAGTTGATAACCGCTCAATTTTATTTATTACATATATTCCCTCAAAAACTCTTCCAAACATGACATGCTTGTTGCAGATAATCAAATAAGGGACATTAATGATATGAGAGTAAAAACGGCATAACAACCCACAACACAAATGCTATTAGTGGGAAGGCAGAACACCATAGAGAAAGTTGTCTCAATCTTGGATGTTATCTCATCCACTTTGGCTAAATATTTTGTGCTCCTTGCTAATTGCTTCTATTGTTGCTTTGGTTTCTTCTTATTATGACATGGATATGCGTAGTGGCCCATCTTGTGACACTTAAAGTATTTCATATGACTAAAATATGTCTTCCCATGCTTTGAAGAATCAGATTCTTCCATCTTACTCTTTCCAATGAGGGCTAGGTTATGGATCTCCTACAATCTAGATGCAATTGTCTATTTCCTTGTCTCAATCTTGGATGCTATCTCATACACTTTGGCCAAAGCTTCGATGCTCCCTGCAAAATGCTTCTATTGTTTCTTAGCCTTCTTCTTCTTAGTACACAGAGATGCGTAGTGGCCCATCTTGTAGCAGTTGAAACATTTTATATGACTAAGATATTTATTCCTGTGATTTGAAGAATAAGATTCTTCCATATTACTCTTCTAACCCATCCCAAGTCATCCTTTCTAACGTCATCTATTCACCTTTTAGATGAGAGCAAGATTTTGGATCCCCTCCAATCTAGATGCAATTGTTTATCACCTTGTCTCCTCTTGGATGAAATCATCCCAAGGCTTGTCAAAGGTGGACATATTCTCACAAGCACAAGCACCCCAAGGTGCTAAGAACTTGAATATTGATATGGGCACAAACTCCTCTTCCAAGAGTTTCCCCTATAGCAAAGCGTCGATATGTAAGCTCAATGAGATTAATCAATTGGCTAGCCACTGTATGTGTCACTCATGCAACTATCATTAATTTTGTTCCTAAGGATCATCTTACAAGAGACATTGAACATTTAATATAGGAAAACCAATGTTGTGTAGATTTACCCATGATGTGAGGGATCAGGTGGTCCTTCATGAAATCCAAAATGATCCTCTTTGCCTTAGCAACCTTCTTGTTAGGGTCAAATAGATATATTGGGGATGGATGGGAACTATAGCATACCCCCCCTTGACAATACTCCACAAATCAAACTCCTGCAAGAAAATCTAAAGCCTGCACTCACGAGAAGTGAAGTTAGAGGCTCCCTCTAACAAGCCACACTCTGAGACCATATATATTTGCCATCCTTGCAACGCCTTGAATACAACTCATACAAAAATATCAGCAATCTATCAATATTTCAAACCTCCTTTCTTAGGAGTAAACTAACACTCCAATCACTGAAGTTTCTTGGGCATCTTACCCCACATACCCCTCCCAAGTACAAATTCCTATCTCAAGCAGTCATTCCACTCTCCATATCATTTTTAGCATAAGACCCACTGAAATCCTCCAATAGAAGCACCCTCTCACACGCAAGTGCAACAACCCTTTGCATTCACAGATTGGAAGACTTTAGCTATACAGCTCTGATACCACGTTAAATTCTCAACAAATGGTAAGCTAGGAATTAAAAACCTATTTATCACCAATCAAAATAGCAGATAAAGAATGCTAGATCTACAAACACATATGTTTGAAAATAATTCAGTACAATAGGCTAAACCTATAGGAATCAATCACATAACTCTCTATTGACTGAAAGAAACAAATTACAATGTAACTAGCTCAAAAGTTCCTATGTCTAACACCACACTAAAGTGCTCTGACTCTATTATATAGGAACAAGTGATGACAAGAACACAATGAAAGTAGACACCTGAAGTGGTGCATCTTTTTGGAAGAGAAAAAACTGTAAACCTAATGTGCTCCAAGGGAAGAGTGCACCCTCATGCATCAGTTCACATGTTGTCACTGAATAAAAGTGAATGAAAGCATGCATGCAAAAGAAACTCTCTGTCACACACTCACCTCCACACTGAATATGCTCTTCATGCATGCACCATTTCTTGGGAATTGTGCTCTCTATAGATAGAGCATGCATGCGCCCTAGTCACCCAATTAATGTCTACAAGACTGTTGTGTGCTATAAGACTCTCTCTAATGTGCTTCCCTCATAAACTCCACAAGATCTACACAAGGATTGAGGCTGGATTGTCTGCTGAAACTGTTGCTGCTAAAGGTGAATACCTTGGAAAAATAAAACTAACAGGAACATACACATAAAGAAAAACCTTTTTCCAGTTCTATATTAAGGTAAAAGAAACACATGCTGCAGGAAATTTTAGATCGTTTAACATGTCACAGAAAACCTGCCTCATTCAGAATGTAGGTATTATATCAAGACCATACAAACTAATATCGTTTAGGCTAAATCTAAATGGAATGTTCAAACTATCTCATGACACAACTTGGTTTGAGTGCTTCTGAGCTATTTTTTATAGCCAGTCTTCTAATTTTTATGTATAGCATTAAAAAAAACACTCCTGGGAAATTTCCAATGGATATGGTATATGTGCAAATCAAATATCAAAAGTTGAAATCCAGAAACTGCATATTTTCTGTGGATCCAAAACTATATTTGAGAAAATAAGCAGTGCGAGTATAGAAACTGACTGATTTTGTAAGCATTGCATCTATAAGAATAAATAAGGTTGTAGATATACCATCATGAAGCTCATAAATTAGCACACAATTATTCTGGATGGCATCTTCATCGAATGCACCACCAAAGTAGGATTTGAACAACGTCGCTTCCTGATGCATGATGAACTCCCTAATTAGTACCAAGCGATACACTATTATACAAAAAATCATTTTTTTTTAGACTTAAGATGCTTCAGCACATGTTCCAAATCTTGAGTTTATATAATACTTGAGACTCTATAGAAAATGTCTGTCCAATAAAACCTAAGGTTGCATTCCCTCACGTGTTCTATAGATGTTGTCTTGATAGCTTTTAGAAAGTTGGTTTCATATCCTGGCCCATTTAAATATTGTAACTTTGTTTAAATCTCATCAATTAACATCAATGATCCCCTCTTTCTTGAATTTGTAACCTATCTAGTTACTTTACATTAGAGATTATGCACATTCACAACACTCCATGAAGAAACCAATAATAATGGAGCTCAAAAACTAATCAGACCTATCAACCCAACAAATTTTATCCTCGAGACCAATGGTTATATGAACAAATCAGTCAACCAACATATGCATCTTCCAAGCATTGCATATAACTATTGTTTAAATAAAAATAAAGTTGTCAAGTTTGTTACCACCTCGATCCCAATATTGGCGAGATTCAATTCCTCTTTGTTTTTTTTTAAATTGCTATTCTCAAAATCACCCATTTTGTTAACCAATGTTGGATGTTTAAGTAAATGTAATGTTATTTCTACATGCAAATTACAGTCATGAGGCACTTTTAAAACATAATGTTTGTGACATGTCGTATGAGCATAAGCAAGATGCAATAACCTTCTTGTAATTTGAAAAGTGACACTATGTATCCTGGGAGAAAAGACACAACTAGAAGTATAATGTACTTTCAGAAGAGAACTAACATAAGTGAGAGTCCAGATACATACCTCAACCACAAAATTTAAGGCACATACTGCATTAGCATTTTTCTACTGACAACAATCACAATATAGACATTGCTGATTCGCATTTAAAGGAAAGAGCATCCACCTATCTGCCTAATAGGACAGGTCATGAGTTCCTTTGTTTGCATTATGTGTGTTCTGAATGCATCCACCATATTGCCACTGCATATGTCATGTCAATTCCCATTAGCATAAGAGCTTGTGTGAACATTGCACTTCTTAAATTCCTAAAATTTAAAGAAAGATAGTACAAAATAGAAACACAAATTTACTTTAGAATAGTTCCCACATGTTATACTAATAGCTGGATGACACCTGTAGCCTAGTAATGAAATATATTTGCATACTCTCTTTTGCTCACGAATTTATTATTGCAAATGAATAGTCCCCCAGGGAATCATTTAGAAAGAGTTTGGTGCCCACCCATGTGCCTTGAGAGTATCTTCCGACTTGTCTCTATCATTTACAAGATCCAAACTCCAAGAGACTCAGGCTCGGGGACAAAGAGGTACCCTGACCTGGATCATTTTTTATCAAAAGAGATGGCCTCTATAGGCCACTCTGAGTGGAGGTGATGTTGATTCTCTATTGATTTCCTCCTCTCTTTAGGGTGCTCCTTGGATTCCCCTAGGGATGGCCTTATAGTTAGAACTAGATATACACAAAGATATTGGATGCATAGCCTTGAGAAGTTAGGATTCCTCTTGGTCAATTCAACGCTTTGCTTGCACTAGCTTAAAATGGAGACAAATCATCACATTCTGCAGTCTAAGAGGATTTGTAAATTGTGTCATTCGTAGGAGTTTGAGTCAGAAGATCACCTCATATTTAGGTGTCCCATTTATTATGAGATCAGATGGAAGTTCCAATGAGGTTGGCAACAAAACAAAGTATTACAACTTAGTTATTAACATGAATTGAAACTCCATAAAATATTTTTAGTTTTTAGATCCTGAACATCACTAATATAAAGTTATAAAATATAGAAATCTTCAGAGAAACTTTAAGAAATTGTCCCAAACATGACATTCAATTAGGCCTGCCATTCTCTTGTTTTGATTCCTTTCAATATCATAACTCTCTGCAGTCTCAAACCTCCATTAATGACCATATTTTTGAAGGTCATAAATTTTATTTCTTGTCCATAAGTGTACAATGTCCAAAATTTGTATGGCTTCTCTAATCCAGACAATTTGGCCTGGCAATTTCCACATAGAGTCACCCATATTATTTTTCAAAAGGCTTATAATTAAATTTAAACCTCTCCTTTCAAGATTTAACTTTATATCTTAAGATTGAGACAAAGCTTACCTCTAGGCACTTTCTAAATAAAATTCAATATCAATAAGTAAACTTAAAAGACATACCCTTTTATAGTCACTGCATAGCATTGATCCACAAAATCAAAACAACATAACTGTCATAAGTTTAATCTCTAGAAATGAGTTCATTGCAACCAATTTAAGAAGCCAAGATCCTGCGATGGGGGATATAAAGTTATAAACCCTGAGAAACTCCATCTTTTAGAAATCATTATAAAATCCATTCATAGACATTACAGAACTATTGAAATTGGATAAAGATAGATGCTTGTAAGAGAAGAGAATTATGCTCGCATATATAAAAAGGAAAAGGAAACTAAAATATATTATGAATGGTAAACTAAATACAATAATCCTTGAATATCAATGCATTTTTTATTGTGATAAATAATAGTAGACCATTTCTTCATCAAATCCTGAGATCAAGTATGATTACTAGCTAGATCAAACCATAATATCCAGTATGATTGATACCAAAAATATATTCACTCTTTTGAGCCATGATCAGTCGAATGGTGTTACATATATAACAATGTAAGTAAGTAGATTATTAACGATGCAGGGTTGATGATTTGATGTTATAAATCCCACGTTGAAATATTAAATCCGGAACTACTATATTCAATTTGGAACTACCAACAAGATATTCTTTAATTATAGTTTGCAAAGGGTTTATAGTTTGATGGACTATGAAATGATGGGATGCCTATGAAACACTGATATAATTTCTATTCAACCAAGAAGCTATTGATTCTATTTCAAGTTCAGCACAATCAAGTTTCACCCAATCATAAAGTAAGAAAGATTTAAGATGTGAAAACCGTTTCAAAAATTCTGCAAAATGGTCCATATCTTAGGAGGATGTGCCACCTGTGGAGATGTAATTGCATGTGGAGAAAAGGATCACATAGTTTCAAAATGGATGTCGAAGGACTCCCCGCAATTGGTAATCCATCAAAATGAATTTGTAATGTTCCTAGTCCCAAGTCTATAGATTTTATCCTTCACTTATTTTTGGTTGGTCCTTAGGCCTAAAGGGTTACTCAATACTCCTCAACCCCAAGTGCTGTAACCTTCTCTAACATTGAGTTGAGTTCTTCAAGCTTCCCTAAGAAAGAGATATTTGTCACGATACTTTGCCAATAACAACAAGAGTGGTTGGAGGGGGTTATTTTTCTAAAATGGATGAGCTGTGTGGGTCTTCCAAAGACAAACTGAATATTCCTTGTGTGCATCTCAGTGTACTACTGAATTTACATATTTATTAGCAGCCTTGATGATATAGTATTAGTATGTTTGTTGCTGCCCCTTTTAAGACTGTTCTTCCTTATGTTTGGTGTTTGTTGGCTAAATAACAACTGAAGTATTATGATAGGACCAACATACCAACTATATTCTCATGCATAAATATGTATTTTCCAACATTAATACACAGCCAAGATATTGCACCAGATTTGACCATTTTAACTGACTATGTGATATTTGCATTTTAACAAACATTTACACACTATGGCTGTAAGTGACTATCACTTATCATGTTTTGGGAGAAAGACACCATTCACTAATATTTTACATTAACAACTCATTCATGAAATCAAATGTGTTAAGCAAAATCAAATCTGAACATATCAAATATGAGAGAGTTCACATGCCTAGGAATAAAGTGCTGAAACAACTGAGTAAATAGCTTGCTGTGCCCATAATTGCTCCTACAGATATATCATCTCCACCATAGTTACTTTGTCACCATGTGATGAATTAAAGTGTTGTAGATGGCCTTCAAAATGTCTGATTGTCAACACAGGAGACACCCTTCACAGGGTAACGCTGCTACAGGTTCAGTTCACTTAATAGTGACAGTCTCTTATGTTACACGACTTAGAGGTATTACCCATCATAAAGAATTCTTAAAGACTCCAATATTGAAAGCAATCATCCAGATCATATTGCAAGGAAAGATATCTCCTTGGTTGGCTGACTTACTATCAAATCAGGCAAGTCAATTATTCTCTGGTTGGTGTCTCAGTAAGGCTGGTCGGGTTCGACCGATCGGTTGGAGGTTTTAAATCACCTTGGGGGTTTTCCTAAGAGGCTTATGGTAAGTAAGGAAAACCTGATAAAGAAAGGAGAAAGAGAATCCGATGCCTTTGAAAGGGAAGAAATATAGGTTTAATTGAGGGAAATAACTATAAGAGGATGAAAGGTCAATTTGAAGCGGGTCTGTACACCCTTCTTAAGATAGTTAGTTGAACAAAGTATAATTTCAATTACTGCACTTTACCAGAATGAAGTCCTGATCCTGTAGGAAGCGTACACTAGTTCGAACTGACCCATCCCGCATCCGCTGGGGAGCTACTTGGTAAAATGGATAAATGCATTGCTTGGGTTCAAACACTAATATCTGATATAGGATTTGATTTCTCGTGAGGGTTTCAGAGAATCCCCGCTCAACAACCAGGTTTTGCAATTCTAGGATTAAGAAGAAAATAAAAGCACATATTGGGCAATCCAAAAAGATGCTGATAGCCATTGCAATTGGCGCAATGGAAACAAAACCTTATGAAAATCTATAAACATTCACACAAACCCTTGGACGACAATGGGGGATATTAAAATAGGGCACAAGAAGTATATAATTTAATCTGGCAAATGCAAATAACATCAACAACATACATCGCATACATCAAATAAGGGAAAACAAATGGGGATGAAAAATCGACTGACGTACCTTAGAGAGCCATGCCAGAAATGTCTTGACCTTGGCAAGCACAAGATCTCCTTACAACATCTCCAAGCTCTCCAAGCTAAATCCCGTCTTTACCACGTAAATATATATCTACCAAAGCAATGGGGTTCTTTAACTTAGACGTTTTCCTTACAACATTTCCAAATTGAAGCCCGTCTTTACCAGGTAAATATATATCTGTTTCCTTCTGGGTTATATATGGTATTTAATTATTTGATGTTATTATTCAGTACTTTTCATTCTTTAGCTCCAGTAATTTTAATTTTTTTCACCTTTTACAGTAATATCCAATTTTACAAAATTCCGTGTTGTTTTCGTTATATCTATGTCTTTCTTTATCTATTGTATCTTGTAGGTATATTGTTTTAC